>JALIGW010000003.1:76512944-76690444 GCA_023053685.1 Diadophis punctatus similis | reverse complement strand
TGGAGCTGAGCTAGGGCAACGGCTCGCATGCCGGCAGATATGGCTCCGCGTGCCACCTGTGGCACGCGTGCCATAGGTTCGCCATCACTGGTTTAGCATATCCACAGATAAATCAAGGAGATAGTGAAAGAACCCTGAATTAACACATTTTCAAAATAAGCTGACCGAAAGGGCCCCTTTATTTAATAATTAAAGCCAGCTATTAATAAAAACATGAGGAGAGAGGTTTCCCTCAGTCTACAAGTTATCACAGATAATAACATAACAAACTAAATTATGAACAGCCTGCTACATCATTTGAACTTGTGGATTTACCCATTAAATGCAAAGCTAATTGCTGTTTTTCATTTGCATATCGATTCAGCAGTAAATTCAGTGGCTTTGCTCTAGGGCAGTATTTCTCAACCTTGGCAACTTTAAGATGTGTGAACTTTAACTCCCAGAATTCCTCAGCTAGCCACGCTGACTGGGGAATTCTGGGAATTAAAGTCCACAGGTCTTAAAGTTGCCAAGATTGGGAACCACCGCTCTATGGAAATATAGGATTACAGACTTAGTCTGATAGATCGTACATCGGCTAGTTTAAAATGCTTCCACTGTATGTATAAAATGGGAATGTTTAGAAGGAGCACATAAGAGTTGTACATGTTTAGAACTGAACATGCTGGGTTGGAGAGATCACATCTGCTGGTTACCTTTATGCTACAATAGACTGGGTCAAGGTTTCTTTTCTCATTTTGTGTTTGTGTTCTTGCTTTAAGGAAAAGAACACTGTTCCAGGTCAGGTTCAAGAGAGGAATGTCAATACCTTTTGCCAGGGCATTTGTGGTCACTGTTGCTAGTATTGAAGGAAGGAGAACGATTTGGCACAAAGACCAAGAAGCCTTTGCACAAGAGAAACTATATTATGTTCTTTTATGTTTCATGTTCTTGCAAGGAAGTGTTTTCATGCATACAGTAATAATAACAACTCGTCTTCCCTGTGTAATTTTGTGGCTCTTGAGGGCCCTATTCTTCTGTTTGCAGGAACCTCTGCCTCTCTTATTGGTGGGTCCTCATAGGAACATGGAATTATGTATAAATTTACACAAAGCTTTGAAGCTTGTCATGTGTCAGGGTTAGGAAGATTCCAAATGATTTATTTAATTTGTCTTTTGCATGTAATGAGGGGGCGATGGTGTTTTTTTATCCTATAGTACAAGACTTTTGTACTCAGAGCAATAATTTTTGCTCTGTAATCTCAACATTGCAGGGAAGCTGCCTGGAAAACCATCATGGATCATCTTTAAACTGTTATTAAACAACTGGGAAAAGAAATGGAAAGGAATGGAATGGAATGGAATGGAATGGAATAGAAGAGTGGAATGGAATGGGATACTTTATTGGCAAGTGCAATTGGACACACAAGGTCTCAGTGTACATACAAACAACAACGTATATGATCATAAGAAGCATTTATGGTATAAACACTGGTGGTATAAGTGCCTTAAGATATGTTTGGATCAGGAGCGGGTTCCTAATTTTTTTACTACCACTCTGTGGGCATGGCTTATTTTGTGGGCGTGGCTTGCCAGCCATGTGACCAGGTGGGCATGGGCCTTGGGAGCTTGGCAGCGGCCAGAGAAGTGGGGGGCATTGCCCACCCGCAACGCAGCCCCCCGCAGCGGGAGCACCAAGACCGCGGCAGCGGTTTTTCTAGGAGGCTCCATCCAGCCTGAATGCTTCTCCCCATTCGATGATCCTAGGCTCCTGCCGCCAGTTCCCCCCCCCCTCAGCAGCTCGAGAAGCCTCAAACGTGCGAAAATGCCTGGGATCATCACCGCGCGTTCGTGGCTTCTCGGACTGCTGAAGGGAGGGGAATGGAGATAGCTCCTGCTGCCCGTTCTTTCAGCGTCTCACACACTCCCTCAGCCATCCTCCCCTGCTTGGACTCACTGTGGGGTAGGAAGGCAGCGCATGTGCAGTGCAGGAAGCTCGGCTTCTGGGCATGCGCAGAAGAATTTTTTTTTTTAAAAAAATTGTTTTTAATTTTTTTTAATGGCGGCGCCCAGGCACCAGCAACCGACCGCACCAGTACTGTGATGTCACCAGCGGGCCGCTACCGGTGCTATAGAGTGGACCGCACCGGTAGGAACCCACCACTGGTTTGGATGAATATTGATTCAGATGTGACTTCTTGGCAAGAAGAAATAAAAAATTATATATATATTAGGACAGTGCATCCTTTGAAAATGAATGATTTGAGCGTTTTAGGACTTATCTTCTATTTATTAAGTCAAGGGTTATCTCGACTATAAATATGGATGCTTTAAGGAATCTATTTATTAAAGAAATCCTCTTCTATATTATTTTTATGCATGCATCACCACTGTAAATGTGTGTCTGTTAGTATTTGTGGGTTAGCTAGGGGCTATTAGGATCTCCTCTGCAAAAATTCAGATTGCCCTAGTGATGGGAGAAAAGGAATACGGAGAACTGTTTAGCATTTTGCTATTCGTCCAGATTTTTTTTTTGTGGATCATTTCTGGTGCCCCTAGTAACCCATTAGACATACGAGCTAATCTTTGACTCAATAGGATAAGGGATGGTGATACAAAAATAAGCAAGATTAAAATCCAAGCACCCACTCAGGACAACATTTTGAAACATTAAAGCGGCTCCTTTCCAGATTCAGAAGCTGTTTTTGGTGGTTTCCACATACCTGCCTATGCAAAGTTGCTTTTTAAAAAGGCGATTCTGATGAATTCCCACAGCCCTTGAGGCACCTTTTACGATGGAGCTGCACAACCTTACTACAGGACAGGACAGCTACAGAAAATGTAAACTAGTTGAATTTAACTCTTTCACCTACCGTGCTGCCAGTCAAAGCTTGTATGGTATTGTGCAATCACCATGTCTTAAAATTAAAAGTTACACAGAAACCAGATGTAAGTTTCAAATATTTTTTCTCCTCTTGCTTGCCCAGAAGAAGTAGAACATGCAAGTGGTTCTCGTCTTAACAACGGTTAACATTTCTTTAGCAGCCGTTCAAAATTACAACGGCACTGGAGAAAGTTACTTACAAGCAGTCCTCACACTTACAACTGTTGTAGTATCCCCACAGTCACATGAATGTGATTCAGGTGCTTGGCAATCAGCATGTATGTATCACAGTTGCCGTCTCTCCTGTGGTCATGTGATTGTCATTTGTGGCATTCTGGCTTCCAACAAGCAAAATCAATGAAGGAAACTGGTTTCACTTAACAATTGCCTGATTCACTTAACAACTTCAGCAAAAAAAAAAAGTCATAAAATCGGGTATAACTTACTTATCAGCTGCCTTGTTTAGTTAACAATGGAAACAATTGTGGTCTTAAGTCAAGGACTACCTATACTATATATAGAAGATAATTACTTCTTGTTTAGTGGTGGTATGATTCCGCATCTGGAAATCCCTTAACCAATATGGTTGCCAACCTGCCTATGAACCCTCTGATGCTGTACTTTTAAATGGCATGTTGGATTGACAAGTGACAGCAGGTCACTGAATAAGCTCTTTTATACAGTACTAAGGAGAAATTTCATCTTCTTTTGTAGCATTTTAAACATAGACTTGAGAAGTGTGCTCTAAGGTTGGCTGGCATAAGGTTTTCCAAAGTTATATCACAAATTAAGTAAAACAAATAGCAAAAAGACATTGCAAAATTTTACAGACATTACAATAACTGCCAGCTCTTTGCACAATACTCATTCCTTCATTCGCTGTTAATTTTGTCTCATGCTTTTGTTGCCATGTGGCAATTTATGTTTGCAGCCCACTTTCTGTCCAATTGTTAACAAAGCTGGAGTCCTATTCTAAAAGGGTTACAGCTTTGGGTTTTCCCTGAACTCTTCATCAGGCATGATAATAATAAACCCAGGGAAAGAAAAACTAGAGGAACAGTAGTGGGTTCTAAATCCTGTTGCACAACACTTCTGCACATGCGCAGAAGCATTCCGGGCGGGTGGGCGGAGTGTCCCGGGCGGGTGGGCAGAGTCTCCTGCCACCCCCGCTACCAGTTCACAGAACCAGGCCGAGCCGGGAGCAACCCACCACTGTAGAGGAAGTGAAAAGAGTGTCACAGACATTCAGGCCCTGACAGTTGTGGCTCAGGTTTTCATCTGGAGTGAAGGACTGCTAAAACACACAAACTGAAGAGTGTCAAGTACTGGCATGGTTGCATAGGGACTCACAAAACTTGCTGAAAAAAGAGACAAATAGATGTTGTCTCTGTTCCTGGTCTGAATATTCATTCCCACATTCTGAGATAAGCTACAACTGACTAACTTGGTACCTGCCAAATACAGTGCGACTTCAAATCCCAGAATGCCTAGTGATTGTTGGTAAAAGCCTTAGCCTTGAGCCAACTTAGGGACAATTGCTGTGGAGTATGGGCAAATAACAGAGTTTTATGCAGGCCCTGATGGAAAATATCTTGCTTACTTTCAGTTTCCCTCCTTACTGTATTTTTATTTTTTATTTTTATTTTTTGCAAATTTCATTACATCTAGCCTGGTGCCTTAACCATTAGACCAATCTCTCTCTCTCTCTCTCTATATATATATATATACATGTGTGTGTGTGTGTGTGTGTGTGTGTGTGTGTAGCATTTTTTGATGATAAATGAAAATAAAGGGAGACTAGTATAGATCTATTTCAAGCTATTTAGCTCTCGTCAGATAGCCATACCCTTACTGGGATTTGAACCTGGGCCGCCTGCCTTGTAAGGCAGCAGCTTAGCCATTAGGCCACAGGCTCTATTCCCTAGGTAATCTTTTGTTTTATCTTGGACTATCTTCCAAGGCTGAATTAAAATAACTTGGTTTTTAAGTTATTTCCTAGAATTAAGCAGGGCTTCCAGCACTGTTAGTCAACTGTCTAGAGATCCTGTAAGTAGTGGGCAGTCATCCAGTTATGAAGATATCAGGAAAATGAAACTAAAAAATTGCTGGCCAAGATGAAACACTAAAGAGTAACTTTAGTTGGCCAATCTTCATTTTCAGATTGTTCATAAAATTCATAAATATATTGTAATACATCAAATGAAGCTTGTGTGTTACTTTAGTTTCTGATTTAGGAATTTAAGATTATCATCTTACATTTAGGGATTTAAGAGTATCATCCTTGATTTACAACCAGTTACTTAGCGACTGCTCAAAGTTACAACAGCCACCCCCAAGCTACTCACAACCTGTTTTCAAAGTTACAATGCCCTGCCTACACATACACACCACAGTCATGTGATCACATGTTGGGTGCTTGGCAACTGGATCACAACTGGATGCTTGCAGCTTCCTGCGGTCACATGATTGCAATTTGTGACTTTTTTTTCTTCCAGTGTTTACTTCTAGTTTTGGGGGGGGATGTCATCGGGGAAAATTGTTTTTCTTAATGACAGCAATGTTTGCTTAATGACTGTGGCGTTTGCTTAATGAATGCTGCAAAAAGTTGGCTGCCTCAACTTATGACCCCAATGCCTTATGACCATAATGCTGGCCAGGCTCAATTATTGTTGTAAGATGTATTTCGAGTTTCTCTGGGGCAGCTGACTATTGAGGGACTGTTGTGGCCCACCAGCGGCCAGCGGAGCTGGTGGCAGACTCGGACAGTGAGGAGGTTGGGGAGGAACATGGGCCAGTCCTGGAGTCTGGGGAAAGGCTCTGATGAGTGCTCTGCGTCGGAGGCAGAGATGGGGCCAGGGCCGTCAGACAGTTACATTCGGAGTCGGAGATAGCTGAAGAACAGCTGGAGCCTGTTCCCGATGTGCGCATGCGCAGAGCTATCAGGAGAAGGGAACAATTAAGGAACAGAGGTCAACTCGGGAGTAAAAGCACAAGGGGACGCTGAATGACCACTCCCATAGGAAATAAATAGGAGTGAAAGGGGAGTGGTGTTTGCAGGAGACAATTAGTTCATTTAATTAGTGTGAAAATCTGTTCGTGACTCTCAGAGACTCCTTGCCAAGTATTTTCTGTACAGCATTGCATTTTGAAGATATCTGCTGGGCAGCTCTCCAAGCATGATAAGGTCTGTGGTTGTAACTTCACCTTTGAAAGACTGTTTGGCAGGACTTGGCTGGATGTGAATGAGAGGAATTCACATTAGCTTAATAAAAAGGGGTTTTGTCAGGACAAGGAGTCTGCTTCGTGATTCTGTGAAGCCTAGGTCAGAACAGGGACAGGAAACAGCATCTCCCAAGTTTGCATTACTTTTGGCAATTCCCTGGACAATGGTGTTGTCAGCAGCAAATTCTTTCAACCTGGAAGCACCCTTCGGTTAGCTTTGTCAGTGCTACTGACATGAACACAGACAGCTGGCTATTCATTGTAGAACAGCAAAATAATAGACCTGTTAATGAGGGAGAGAAACTGGCTGAGCTAGAGGGAATTAGTCTGGAATCCCTATGTGGACACAAGAGAATGAAATCCGATCGCCCTACTGTTACCTAGACCAGGAGTCAGCAACCCACGGCTCTGGAGCCGCATGTGGCTCTTTCATCCCTCTGCTGTGGCTCCCAGTCGGCACCACAGTTTTGAGATAGCTTCCGGTTAGAGTGGGGGGAAGCAGGGCGCGCCAGGAGGAGACTCTATGGCAAGGGGCGGGTTTTCCGGTCAGCTCCACAATTGATAGGGCTTTCGGTTAGGATAGGTAGAGGAAAAAGGACGTGCTAGGAGGAGACTCTATGGTGGGGGAACCGGACTTCCGGTCGGCTCCAGAATTGAACGGGGGGCTTCCGGTTAGGACCTTTGTGGCTCTTTGAGTGTTTAAGGTTGCCGACCCCTGACCTAGACTCACCCAGGTACAGACCGTCAGTCTGAGAAGATGCACAGGCTTTAGCAATTAAACAGGTAATTGAACTCTTCACATGTGGATCTGATTGTTCACACCTGACAGAGCTTATCTTTCAACCATCCTGGCACGGCTTTTCTTACAATCCCTTTGAGGGGTTTTTGTAGCTAGTAAAAGCTCAGAGGCGTATATTTAAAATTATTATTTTTTAAATTTCATTTACAAATTACAAGAGAAAAAAAATAACAAAACACCTAACAAGACTTTTAAAAAAAGCTATACACCATTAATAAAACAATTGTTAAACTTAAAGAAGTAAATTCATAGAAAATGAAAGTGGAAAAATGACCTTATATATTAACACTTATCAACTGGTTTAATAATAAACAATATTACTATAAAATGATCTATACAAAATATTACTGTAGATATCACAAAATCTCTGCCATAGTAACTTCTTTTAAATTAATAAATAAATAATAAAACAGCAGCTCAGGGAAGAACAAGAAAGGAAAAACTGGATAAATGTTAGTGCGGCATTGTTTTAAATGCTCACTGACAGCTGCTAGTTCAGAAAAGGAATGATCTAATTTCTACCCTGTTTCTGATAGTTAACATTTTAAAGTATTTAGTAATCAGGTAAGACTTTAAACTGTTTAAGGTGCAGCCATTCTTTGCTCATTTTTTTCCCCTCCAGGAAAAGGGAGATGAAGAGAGGAAGAATATTATCAAATCACCTTTAAACCACATTATAGAAATGGAAAGTAAAAATAGTAGCAATGTGGAAATTCCTTAAATGTACAACAAAAAATCCTTTGAAGATGAAATAATTTTTTTTATATTTATAAATAAATAAACGATTTATATATTATTTTCAGAGGATCCTAGTATTTGTGAGCTTGGGTGAAATTGCAGGTCTGCAGTCTTCTTCCAATATATGCATTTTATACAGGTAGTCCTCGACTTACAACAGTTCCCTTAGTGACCAAAGCCAGAACAGCACTGAAAAAAGTGAGTTATGACCGCTTTTTATACTTATGACCATTGCAACATCCCCATGGTCATGTGATCAAAATTCAGATGCTTGGTAATTGGCTCATATTTATGACGGTTGCAGTGTCCTGCAGGGGTCATGTGATCTCCTTTCTGGAACCTTCTGACAAGCAGTCAATGGGGAAGCTGGATTCACTTAACAACAGTGTTCCTAATTTAAAAATTGCAGTGATTCACTTAACAACTGTGGTAAGAAAGGTCACAGAACGGGACAAAATTCAGTTAACAAATGTCTCACTTAGCAACAGAAATTTGGGGCTCAGTTGTGGTCATAAGTCAAGGACTACGTGTTCTGGCATCCACTACAGGCTTTTTGGGGGACTCAAGACAGAACAGAGTCTGGCCAAAATAATTGTCATTCAGGAATCAGCAACAGTGTCTTCCAGGGGTTTCCAACCTTGGCAACTTTAAGACTTGTGGACTTCAACTCCCAGAATTCCTCAGCCAGCAAAACTGGCTGAAGAATTCTGGGAGTTGAAGTCCACAAATCTTAAAGTTGCCAAGGTTGGAGACCCTTGTAAAACAGTAGATGTTTGGGACTATAGATGCCATGATCTTTTGCTGTTAGCCAAAGGTGTTAGGTGTAGGACCTCTGAAGGACATTGCCTTATCTTCTCCAAAGATTGACTAAACAGAGACCCAACGTCAGGTACTGAACTTGATGAAGATTTTTGGAAAATTCCAAATCTAGCACCCTTTTTGGGAGCTTTGACATTGCTACACGCCTAGTATTGCTCTCATAGGATCTGTTGTTTGTATTGTTAACTCTGATCGAAATACTCATTACAACAGCCTTGTAAAGTTGACCAAGGATGTTTATGCCCAGTCGGCAAATGTTATTTTTTGACAGGAATACAGACAGCTGCCTGTTCATGGTAGAACAACAAAACAATAGACCTGTTGTTGTTATTATTATATCACCTGTTGAGCTGAAAGGGTCTCAGTGGATTCATGAGGCCTGAAGTGAATGCTTGAACTGTAGCCATCCATGTTTCAGAAACTTTTCAGCGCGTGGATCCCATAAACGGATTCTTCCCCATCAATTCTTTTGACAGAAAAAAGAAGGGAGGTCCTAATATCTCAATTTTATGCTAAAACGATTAAAAAGTGGCTCATTTTGTTTCCTTTTTCTTTCTTTCCTGGTTCACGTTCTCCTTTGGGACACACACGCGCGCGCGCGCGCGCACCAGAGACAAGGAGTCTCCCAAATATTTCCTTCGCGGGACACTTGCTGTCCAAAGAAACTCGGATCCCTGCAGGAAACTGGGGAAGGGGAGTTAGAAGAGAGGCAATTCCAAAGTGGGCTGGACTTCCTGGGGTGGGAAAGCCGCTTTCGTTTTTCTTCTTCGGCTTTAGGGATTTTCCATCCCGGAATTTCCAAGGAACGCTCTTTCTCCCACCGTCTCCCACCCCTTCTCCGTCCCCTCCTGCCCTCCCCCGTCCCTTCTCTTTATAAAAAGAACGAAATGGGGGTCCGGCATACACCGATTTCTCTCTCACGGTTACAGCGGGCCCTTCTTGGAGTTCCCAGGCAAGGCAATTTCGGGACTGTCCTTTTTGAACCCGCTCAAGTTTTGCGTCCCCCGGACCCGAATCGTCGCGGCCAATGGCACGAGTGACTTCAGCACTGCTTTCGCTGCTCCTGACATTCACAATGGGTGAGTTTGGAGCTTGTTGCTGGTGCTCTGGAGAGAAAATGTGTCTTGTTTTGCAATATTAAGCGTCTGAAATAAAAATGAATAGATAATGTAAATGTAGATAGATAGATAGATAGATAGATAGATAGATAGATAGATAGATAGATAGATAGATAGATAGATAGATAGATAGATAGATAGATAGATAGATAGATAGATAGATAGATAGATAGATAGATATTACAGAGGGTGAGTAATTTTAATTCAAAGTGAGTACTTTTTTATTTTTTTATTTTTTTTTATGTACACAAAAACTTGACATGACACAACATACAAACATATAATCTTAGGAATCCCACGTCCTATCTTACTTATAGCTAAAGATCAGTACAAAATTTCGTATACATATATTAAAAATATTTACATTTCTAGTTCATTTCAGTATCCATTTCTTCCATATATTTGTCGGTGTAAGTTATCTTATTTACTAAATGATATTATAATAGTATAATATTGAATTAAATATTACTCAATATTTAATCTCATTTAATTATTATTATATCACGACATAAAATATTCTAATTTCTAATTAACTTTCTATCCTATTTCATCTAACTCCCATATAAATTTCTTTAATACATGCTCAATCCTCTATTTCTATTTATTTAGGAATCTATCTTCTCCATTGTGTAGAGTCCCATATACCTATATATCTAACCTGTCTTTACCATACATTTAATAACTCCACATCACTATTGTTTATATAAATTAGTAGATTTCCAAAGTGAGTCATTTTAATTCAAAGTGACAATGAAGTTATTCTAAGTGATTTTATAAATGTCTTTATAAATCTTTTGTATGTAAAGAGATTTTTTTAAAAATGAGGATGCAATTTTAGTAGACTTACTGCAAGCAAATCCCACTGACTGCTACAGGATTTCCTTGCAAGTAAGCAGGCATAATCATACCTTCTGCTGTTAGCAGACGCACATCCACATGGATTCAGAAATAATACTGCAGGCTTATGAATGTTAACTTCAATATAGCAACGAGTGAATTCAGAAGACTTCTTCCTGAGTAAGAGTGCATTGATGGGATTGTCATTCGAAAACCATAATTTTGGGGTGATGCTGTCTTCTAATACATTTAAGTGGAAGCTTAATTATATATTATTATATATTAACTCTATCTAATGATATACTTAAGCAGGTGTCTTTTAAACTAAACTCTTACTCTTTAGGACTCTAATTTGAGCAATATTTAGATTGTCAGTTCAGTCGTAGGTAGTTCAATTGTGCTGAGACCTTGAACTTTAGGCTGTAAGGCAGACCTGTGTCCATATACAATATGCATGCATTGGAATTCCATCTTCATCTATTTCGGGGTGGCCAAGCTATGGTTCTTTGAGGCCCTGTGGACTTCAACTCCCAGAATTCCTGAGCCAGCCATGCATGCATGGCTGGCTCAGGAGTTGAAGTCCACAGGGCCTCAAAGAACCATAGTTTGGCCACCCCTGATATTTCATGTAGACACCAATCATAACTGAAACTCATCAGAATCAATGGTATGATATTCTAATTGTGTGCACACATTAGAAATGATTCCACTGAATTCAATAGATCTTTCCGATCAGTGGTTATAAGATTGCAGTCTTGGACATGTTATTAATTTTTCATCTTGGGCCCAGAATATGAGATTAGTATCACCATGACTACACATCCGGATAACAGTCCCTGGTCACTTTCTTCTGTATGCTGTGTCAGAGTCTGGATTACTTCACTGATTCCACATTCAAATAGATGACATTTGTTAGTATCACCATGACTATACATCCGGATAACAATCCCTAGTCCACTTTCTTCTGTATGCTGCGTCAGAGTCTGGCTCACCGATTCCACATTCAAATAGATGATATTTGTTGCTTTAATGCTGGTTTGTAACTGTAAATTCAAACATTCACTTTAAAACGTGAGTCTAATCACAACAGGGTTATGGAAATAGAAATCTTACTACTATTGTAAGATATTTTTGATAGAAGTATAAACATTATAGTGGAATAAAAATTATTTATTCCATTCCATTTAGGTGCGACCCAGCTTCAAAATAGTTCTGGGTGGCTGTTTATACTAAGCAGTTATTATACTGAGCTGAGATAGCGCAGTGGTTAAAAGCAGCATTGCGACCTTCAGCTGATTGCTAGTTCAGCAGTTCAGCTGTTCAAATCTCACCAGGCTCAAGGTTGACTCAGCCTTCCATCCTTCCGAGGTGGGTAAAATGAGGACCCAGATTGTTGGGGGTAATATGCTGAACTCTGTAAACCGCTTCGAGAGAGCTGTAAAGCACTATGAAGCGGTATATAAGTCTAAGTGCTATTGCTATTGCTATTGCTACTAGCTATATTTTTGTCTGTATGCATCTTTACCATTCCCATGTCAACCAATATTTTTTTGTCTTGATACCTGCTTATATACAGTTCCACTCTGCTTTTGTCTCTTGGGTGTCTAAAAGCAGGTTTTTGAAAATTGAGTTTGGCTCATTTGGATAAATGCTTGGTTATAAACAGCAGGAAGATAAATATTTATCTGTAACACTGCATCCATATATCCTGAATGTGCTTCCTTCTCTCTTGTTTCAGCTAAAGCATTTGGAATAGAGGACATTGTGCCGGATCACAGAGTTGTGGCACAAATTGGACACAAGCTTGCTCTAAGCTGTCGCACAACCGGTTGTGAATCCCCATACTTCTCTTGGAGAACCCAATTAGACTATCCATTAGGTGGGAAACTGAGCAATCAAGGAAAGAGTTCAGTTTTAACTATACAGTCTGTTGGATTTCAACATGAGCACCAATATGTCTGCACTGCTGGTTGCAAGCTGGGTGAACCGTCCAAAGAAAAAGCAGTCATGGTTGACATTTACTGTAAGTAACTAAACTGTATTAAGAAGCAGTGTATCTAGTTCTCATAGCATACCTGTAGTTTCCACATATACGGAATTTAAGTATCTAATTGCTCCTTAGGTAGGAATGGTTCTCGCAGATCGTTTGATCTTTTTCTTAAATACTGTGTTAGAAAGGACATAGATGCTGAATGGAGAAAGTATTACATATATATATATATGAAAGCTGTGATGCTTTCTCCCATATTTGGGTACACCAGGATAATACGACAGAAAAACATATATAACCCTTTCCTGGTGAAGAGCTGATAGGGAATAGAGCCTGTGGCCTAGTGGCTAAGCTGCTGCCTTACAAGGCAGCTTCAAATCCCAGTAAGGGTATGGCTATCTGATGAGAGCTAAATAGCTTGAAATAGATCTATAATAGTCTCCCTTTATTTTCATTTATCAGCAAAAAATGATACACACAACACACACACACACACACACACACACACAGAGAGAGAGAGAGAGAGAGAGAGAGAGAGAGAGAGAGAGAGGGAGGGAGGGAGGGAGGGAGAGAGAGATTGGTCTAATGGTTAAGGCACCAGGCTAGAAAGTGGGAGACCATGAGTTTTAATCCTGCCTTAGCCATTAAAACCAGCAGGGTGATCTTGGGCCAGTCACTCTCTCTCAGCGCAATTCACCTCACAGGGATACAAATAAATAATAAATGAAATAATATTTAACAGAACTGAAGTGCACTGTCAGTCTGAATCCATAAAGACACGATACAACAAAGCCAGCCATAATCATAATTTCACCCATTACAATGTTGGTGCAGACAACACAAAAAAACTAAGGTTTTCAAGAACTTACAAAAAGCGAGGAAAGTCAAGGCAATGGCCATCCATATCTTGGGGGGTGGGGTGTACACCATTCCAGAAAGCATGTGCTAGGACAGATCAACTGTATTCCATCAGATGACACTGCTCAGATGAACCATCAGCAGGTCAACTTTATCACAACTTATGGGACAGATGGAAACAATTGGAGAATTTGGGAGTATTTGTGCCCATAGTATTTGGGCCTGTTGTAATTTAAATTCAGAAGCTGTTTTTTAGGTCATTACTTCCTAATAATCCTGGAGGCCAGGTCCATAGACAACGAAAAATGTTGTGGAGGGCACACCCCAAAAAAGAAGACAGGTTAATTGGAGTCTGCAGGACAAAGGCTTGGGTGTATGCCTTTCTATAAAAATCTATGAAACCTGAATGCTCTTAAACCAGAAAACAATACAGTGTATTTACTCTTAACATATTAGCAATAGCACTTAGATTTATATACCACTTCACAGTGCTTTACAGCCCTCTCCAAGCGGTTTGCAGAGTCAGCACATTGCCCCCAACAATCTGGGTCCTTATTTTACCGACCTCAGAAGGATGGAAGGCTGAGTCAACCTTGAGCCGGTCAGGATCGATCTGCTGACAGTCAGCAGAATTAGCCTGCAGTACTGCATTCTAACAGATTAGCTCATTTTGCCAGTGCACTAAATTAAAATTGTTTATTGAAATGAGGTAGCAGCATAATGGAACTGGAGCCAGGGTCCCCTTTTTTCCTTCCTGGTTATGGGTCTTTTGGGGGTTTTCATGTGTTGAGATGCTGTGTAGAATGCTGGTTCATTCAGAGTTTACATATCAAGCAACAGTAATGTACAATATTCTGCCATGATATTGGTTCAGATGCCATCATCTGGGGAGCACTTTGTATCCAAAACGTGAGGACTAAGTAGTTGTGAACAGAGAGTTGACAGTTTTAGCTGCTTACAACCTTCTTCTGATATGGTTTTCTTCATTTCTTCTTTTAGCATTCCCCAGCGATCCGGTTATTGAGCTCAAAAGCCCTCTCATTCTTGGGCAACCTGCTTCTGTCACCTGTCGTGTCCCCAAGGTCTACCCTTCTGAGCAGTTGATGATCACTTTGATAAAAGGAAAATTAACTTCTAAAAAAGAGTTTTTTCAAGACACTCATACAAAATCATTGGAGACCAAGAACTTGAAGATGGATTTTATTCCTACGGAGGAAGATTTTGGGAAAGAGATTATATGCGTAGCTGAGCTGCCTTTAGAGGACATGACTTTGAAGCCCAGGCAGTCTACGCATGTGATGGAAATAAGTTGTAAGTATGTTGATGGAATAAAGATTCCAGTATAGGTTATATTCGTGTTAAGGTTGCCTCCCTTTGCAATAGGCTGAACTACCGTAGTTTTAGGAGGACGTTAAGAAGGAATCTTAAAGACAGTTGGTGCAAGACAAGTCAAATGAGCAGTTCTGGTTTATGCTTTCATTTTTGTAAGCTGCTTAAAGTGTTTTCCCCATCTGATTAATATTTGTACTTTAAACATTTTTAATAGAGGGAAAAAAATCCATCAGTGAATAAACAGCTATGCATTTTTTGATATTCACCAGATGATTCTCAAACCCTTCCCCATTTGGGGCCCTCATTGTGACCTTCAATTTACAGTTTAGTAATTTAACTTGGCTATTCTTTGCTTTCTTTAAGATGGCCCACGGAATACTCAAATCGTGGCATTTCCAGGCAGCAACATACTAGAAGGAGAAGCACTGATACTTACCTGCTTGACTGAAAGTCATCCTCGGGCTAGTTTTGTCTGGAAGAAGCAGCTTCCAGATGGACTTACCCAGAATATTGTGGAAAAGTACAACCTCTCTATCCCAACTCCTCAGGCCTCTGACTCTGGAACCTATATTTGTGAAGTCACCAATGAAGTTACAAGCGTGGTGGAGAGGACATCACTATATATTTCTGTACAAGGTATAAAACTGCTGGGAATGTAAAAGGCCACCTTCTGAATGCACTTGCAGATTGTTTCCTCACTACTACCGGCCTTGCAAAGCATGGCTTTCACCTTTCCATCTGCAACAATTTTGTATCACCAGTCCTTGTTATAGCCAGTCTGGTTTTAATTATGAAGGGTCTGATAATAGCAACTTATTTAATATTGCAAGAGAAAGATATTCAATTGGTCAGCCTATTCTTATTCACAGAATACTTACCATATTTTTCAGAGTATAAGACGCATAGGAGTATAAGACGCACCTTAGTTTTTGGGGAGGAAAATAGGGAAAAAATCTACCTACCAGGTATTCATCTGGCTAGCGTCCTTAATCTGGTCAGCTTCAGCACATTATTTTATCCCCTGGTTAGGGCTGAAAAAAAACCTTTTTTGGAGGGAGTAGCAATGAAAACAAGCCTGCAAAGACTTAGGGCTGGAAAAAAACTTCTTTGGAGGGAGTAGCAATGAAAAAATCCTGCAAGCTGGGAAGATCGTTAGCACCTCATTAGGGCTGGGAAAAAAGCTTCAAAAAAGCTACATTCGGAGTATAAGACGCACCCAAATTTTCAGCCTCTTTTAGTGAAAAGGTGCGTCTTATACTCCGAAAAATACGGTATTTATAGATAAAAAATCATTTGCAAATCAGAATTTGGAATCCCTAGATTTAATGCGCTAATAAATTTTACAAATATTTGTTGTGGGTCATTTTGAGAGCCTTTAACAACAATAATATACTACATAATAGGAGAGTGCGTGATCATTAAGTCCATTTCTAAATGTCCTAGCTGCACTTAGAAAGCTTTCCTGTTTAGAATCCGATTGTGAAGGGGGAGGATTAAGGCAGAGATGCGAAGACTATCTTCCTTCACTCAAGTGATTTCAGTGTTAATGTTAAATATTCTCTATCTAAAGTCTGAATGTCAAATATTTTTCATTCAATCAACAAAATAAACCCCTAATATATAAGGTTTTTTAAAATCTCAGATACTTGAGCATTCATATTGAAAATATTCAACGTTAACATTCATATTTACTATCATCACATAGTTTGATTTTATATTTGTCAAGAGTAGACTACCTTCTTTAAACAATTGTTAACAGAAGTACATATTTTCATTTCTTTCTTTAGCTTCAGTCTTTTCAACAGCCGCTTCAACATTAACCACCCCATCGGAAACAACAGCATTAACCACCCCTTTGGAAACAACAGCATTAACTACTCCATCAGAAACAACAGCATTAACCACCCCTTCGAAAACAACAGCATTAACCACCCCTTCGGAAACAACAGCATTAACTACTCCATCGGAAACAACAGCATTAACTACTCCATCGGAAACAACAGCATCCTTTACATCAGATGCAGCATCAGAAACTACAACATCGGTTACATCTCGTGCAACAATGAAAACCTTTATGTCTACTACATCAGAAATAGCAACACCGGAGTTGATTACAATGTCTGCATCAGATACAGCACCAAAAATAATTACCTCTGTGACATCACATGCAGCACTGAAAAACAATACAGTTGCGTACCTGGTGGATGTTTCTGATGATGACAGAAATAATACAGAAGAGATCATCATAATTGGTATATATTTTCAATCTTTGAACCACATAACCATATTGCACTAATACTGCTAGCAGATTGCATTGCCTTAACGCTCCATGCTTATTGTGTAACAGTCCCCAAAAGCTAACTGGGATCAGCTCTTCCTTTCCCTTGCTAGGATTCTTGCAATACTAAAAGACATTGCTTAGACAGCAAACTAGCCATTGTATAGATCAGTGATGGCGAACCTTTTTTGGTTCGCGTGCCAAAATGGGGTGTGTGCGCGCGCTAGCATGCGCACATGTGCCCACACCCATTCCCACCCCCATGCTGCCCCCTGTTCATGTGCACACACACCCCCACCCCTGCGCAAAGGCCTTACTGAAGCCTAGGACGGTGAAAAACGGCAAAACGGGCAAAACAGAAGTTCGGAAAAACACACTTCCAGTTTGCCCGTTGGGCTGTTTTTCGCACTCTGGGGCTTTAGGAAGCTTCCCTGAACCCTCCGGAGTGCGAAAAACAGCCCAATGGCAAACCAGAAGTGCGTTTTTCCAAACTTCCAGTTTGCCCATGGAGCTGACATAGGGCAATGCCTCACGTGCCCTCCAATATGGCTCCCCGTGCCACCTGTGGCACGCATGCCATAGGTTCGCCATCACTGGTATAGGTAGTCCTTGACTTACAACCACAATGGAGCCCAAAATTTCCATTGCTAAGCAAGACAATTAAGTGAATTTTATCCCATTTTATGAACTTTCTTTGCCACGATTGCTAAGTGAATCCCTGCAATTGTTAAGTTAGTAACCCAGTTAAGTGAATCTGGCTTCCCCATTGACTTTGCTCGTCAGAAGATCGCAAAAGGGGATCACATAACCCCGGAACACTGCAACCATCATAAATGCATGCCAGTTAGCAAGTGTCCAAATTTTGATCACCTGACTGTGGGGGTGGCTCAAGGGTAGTAAGTGTGAAAAACAGTCATATGTCTGCTTTTTCAGTGCTGTTGTAACTTCGAATGGTCACTAGGAGAACAGTTGTAAGTTGAGGTCTACCTGTATAAAGAAATTATATACAAGAGGAAAATAGCAATGGGGAAAAAAAGATCAGAAATGCAGTGTTTTCTCTGGGTCAAATACCTTAGCCTTTTCACTATTCTCTTACATTCCCTTTAGCCCATATTTCACTCTTTTCCTAATTAAAGTTGATTAATTTTCCATATTAATCTGTATGGAATCTTTCCCCAGACTGATATTGCAAATTTAATTCCCAAAATTCTCCAGACAGCATGGCACTGTAGAGTATTCTGGGTGTTGACAACCACGCATTTGGAAACTTACAAGATTTAGGAAAGGTGTCTTAGAGGATTGTTGGTGATATTATTCCTCCTCCCCCACAAAAAATGTGTACTTCTGTATCAAGACCCTCTGTCCGTGAATGTGACATGGTATAAACATTGCTATAAAGGGGACTGAAATTTGTATGATATGTGACCAAAATGCCAACCCCAGAAGAGAAGGAAGTGGAGGTAATGTTAAATCCAGAAATAGATAAACCTTTGCTAGTGAAACTTTCAGATAGCGTTGCCAATGGCCATTGTTGTCATGTTATACTCATTTTTCCCCCCCGTTTGTTTCATTTTCAGCCAGAGTTGAAGAGCTGGATTACGTAACTCCTGCAATCATCGTAGTTTCTTGTTTAGCCACAGTAGCAGGTCCTGCAGCTGCCATATTTATTTACATTTTTAGAAAGATGAAAATAAATGGATCCTACAGTCTTGCAGACTCACTTAAACCAAACATATAAGTCCATTAACCGGAAGTAATTAGACAGTTTTGCAAGTTTACCAACTTGATGATACTGGATCTTGTTCAGAATCTCTGTGGATCTTTCTCATCACAACTCGGCGTGAGAGGAATTGAGCTGGTGTGCTTTGGAAAGGATGCAAACCAAAATGAGGCCTTTTCATGAAAACCGGTCTCTTGGGTCAAGACTCTGTCTCCATTTAGTGTCTCCAATCAGCCATAAAGTGATTTGTGACCTTGGACTAATTTATAGATACATCTCTAAACCAGTGGCCCCCAACATTTTGGACACCAGGTTATCCTTGTACCATGGGTCACCAGGGACCAATTCCATGGATAGAGATTTTTCTGCGGACCGGTGGGGGCATGATTTCATGTGCTGCCTGTATCCCATGGACGGGGCTTCTCTTGCTTTAATGGCCCGGTTTCTGGCATGCCGCAGCCTGGTGCCGGTCCACGGACTGGGGGTTGGGGGCCCCTGCTCTAAACTATGCTTCCACTTTACAATATCAACTTCCATGTGCAATACGAGCCAAATGAAACCTGCCTTTCTTTTGGTAGTGCCAGACTAACTTTCATGCTTATCTACATACCCAACAAAGTAGTTACTTATGAGAATAAAGTGAAGTGCAATAGGGTGGGCTATCCAGAGATTCTTATACAGAAAGTAGATGCAAGTCATGCAATATGAACAGTTTATCAATAGAAGAGAAGTAGCCTTGCAGTGTAGCACTGATTATGTTACCTAGTTGGGTAATGAAATGTCTGCAACAAAACAAGCTCACAGAGCACCAAGGACCCCACATGAACAGCTTTGTGAATATAAAAAGAAGGACTATATACTAGCTTTAGGAAAGCTTTATTTCTTTGTTTGGCAAAATGCCCATAAAGCTCCACTTGCAAAGTTTTTGTGCCATTCCTGGATCAGTTTACTGCATCTGTGAGCTCCCGCCACCATTTTACTTCAACAGTTAAACCTTTTTGCTTCCATGCAAAGTGACAGCGCTGCGTGGATATTTAATTTTGTTTTCTTTATTGCTCTTGTATTTCGGTGTGGGCAGTGGTGGGTTCCTACTGGTGCGGTCCACTCTACAGTACCGGTAGCGGCCAGCAGATGACGCTATTTGCGTGCGACAGCTTCAGTGCCGTCTTCGCCGGTCTGTCGTGCAGCGCCATCTTTTTTGGGGAATTTTTGAACTGATTTTGCTTCCTGCACATGCGCGGAAGCAAAATCTTGCGAGAGGACACTCGTGCGTGCAAGATTTTGGCAATTTTTTGCTTCTGCACATGCACGGAAGCAAAAAAAGTGCCAAAATTGCATGCGCGCGTGCATCCCCTCGCAAGATTTTGTGAGGGGCGCATGCGCATAGCGAGCGAGCGCGCACCAAAACACGGCAATGCGCACGCAGCGCACCGGTATCGCGAAGAAGAAGCAACCCGCCCCTGGGTGTGGGGACTTTGTGGCTGCAGGCAATTCTCAACCAAGCAGTGATTTTGCCCTTTGTTCTAGAAGATGGGTCATTTCCAAACTGTTTTTGAAAGACTGGACAGTAGAAATGTATGTAAATATGCTGTAAAATATATTATATATTTCTTGTAAATAATGTATCATATTCTGAACATATGTATTATGCGGGATACAACTGGATAAATCTACAATAGATGTATGTATTTTGTATACAGTACTTTTAACCTGCAAGTAGCAAATGCAAAATTATTCACTGCTACTTGTGAATAATTACATGATATTCTGAAGTTTTCTTTTCAGAATGGGGTTCATCCTGGTGGAACTAAGCATTTTAAACACCTGCTGATCTCAACAAAAGAGGGGTTTTTAAAAATACATTTCATTCTTCTGTTGAAATTGGTTAAATTTTTAAAATGCTTTACTTTGATGGGTTGTTTCTGTATAAATAGATGCTCACACACCCATGTTTGCAATGCTACAAATAGTGGGGAGAATAGAGTACATGCAGTATATAATTTTACAGTTCTACATAATATTGGAAGCTAATATTCTTTGAGAAATATTAGGAAACTTGGAAGACCATGGTTCCCAGGACTCTCTAGGAAAAGGAAGTATCTTATGTACATTTAAAGTAGGGAATGAGTCTCATTGTAGAGCTAAAACTCTACTTTGCTATTGTTAGCTCTATTATGAAAGGAATAATTTGCACACTCCAGACAAAATTGCATTTTAAGTTCTATTCCAAGATTATAACCTGATTTTTTTTAAAAAAAATATTGTGAGTATTCCACCCACCTGATTCATGTTTTGGTACTTTTCATAGCTTGTACAGTATTATTTAAATTTGTTTTTAGTAATGCAATGTCCTCCTGTGAAACTGAATGTTTATGTTGACATCTGTGAATTTTCTTTTGTTTGACTAGAGAATAAAATAACACAAATGTTTTAGTTATTCATTGTATGATTGAATAGTAAATAAAAGTGTTTTCCAATTTTATAAGCATTGCTGGTAACTCTTGATTTTCCTTGTTATCATCGGTAAGCTATAACCCAATGGAACATCCTTTCTCTAGAAAAAAGAAGATAATGGGCAATGGTGTAGATGTGGCCATGGGTATCTTCAGGGAGAACAAAAGAAGTCAAATGATGAAATGTGTGATGATATCATCATGCAAATGTGACTTGCACCAAATGTTTAAACTTGAGTACATAAGGATAACATTTACAGAAGGATGTTACCATGTGTGTTTTATCATTTGGGCATTTTTGTGGTTTGCTGTAGATCAGCGGTTCTCAACCTGGGGGTCGCGACGCCTTTGGGGGTCGAACGACCCTTTCACAGGGGTCAGGAGACTTCGCCCGGACGCTGCCATTTGGGTTCTTTTACCCTCTGCACATGTGCAGAACGCTTTGCACATGCGCAGAGGATAAAAGAACCCAAATGGCGGCAGCGGCGGGGTGGGTCGCGGTGGGGGCACAGGGGCGGGTCGCGGCATTAGGAAGGTTGAGAACCACTGCTGTAGATGATGCTGAATCAGTGGTGGGTTCCTACCGGTGTGGTCCACTCTATCGCACCAGTAGCAGCGGCCTGGTGATGTCATCAAGAGGCTACTGACCCGGTGTGGTCGGTTGCTGGTGCCTAGGAGCCACCATCTTTTTTTTGCAAATTTTTCGGTGATTTTTTCTTCCGTGCATGTGCGGAAGCAAAATCGCATTGAAATCTCTCGAGGGGATGCGCATGTGAGAGATATTTCAGCGAGATTTCAGTGAGAATTCGTTTCTGTGCATGCACGGAAGCAAAAAATCGCCAAAATTGCACGTGCATGCGCGTCCCCTCGAGAGATTTTGGTGCAATTTTGCTTCCATGCATGCGCGGAAGCAAAATCATGCGAGGGGGCGTGCACACGCACAAAACGTGTGCATGCGCACATGAAACATGATGCACGCGTAGTGCACCGGTAGCAAGGTAAGTGAGCAACCCACCCCTGTGCTTAATGCAATTCATACAGTATCTACTGTATTGTCTTATAGCCTAACAATTCAGTGATCATATCAGTGTCTGCCATTAAACCCAAGGACAGACTTTGAGCTATAGCAGTGTGGAGTTAAACTGGTGACTACAAGGGGGATTTCACACTCAATAGAAGATCAGGAAATCTTTTCAAGGAACAAAGTCACCTTAGCCAGTATTGGCACATTATTAAATAGCAGAGCCCAGTTAAATCTCAGTTTAATGTTATCATTTGTAAAGAGGGAAGATCCATTTGGATTGTTTCTCTTAGGTATAAAGATGTTATGTTAGGCCAACCCTAGTAAACATTCTCTTGCAAAAAGAATAGGAAATCTTTCTCATGACAGGCTGATCTGTTGCAATCTCACATTTTGAGACTGATTGCTACCAGTCCAAATATAAAGGACAGATTTTAAAAAGAGCATGTAAAAAAGAGCAACACTTATTGTTTCACACAAATCCTTTCAGAAATTACAAATGTATTCAGGTGCGTGTATAGTTAAGCACATTATGTTTTGCTATCAAGTTTTGTGGCTACTGCTAAGGAGGAAATGCATATTGGAAAATGCAATATTAATATCTCTCTTCATCTGTTTCTGAGCTACATTTCTCTATGGTAAATGGAAAATTAACACTGGGGAAGCTTCTTGGGCAGTGGAAATGTAGGAAACTTCCAACGTTGCATTGTATCTTCCCTCTTCTTTTGCCATTAGTATGTTAGTTAGGGGTTGGTGGCCAATAACATCTGGAAAGCCACATGTGGCCCAATTGTGTATGGAGCTTTTCATGTATAACTGCCCAATCTCTTTGGCAGAATTTGATAGAGTCCTGCTATTGTATTTCATTTGCAAGTCTCCTGTGACTTCTACTATTTCTTCCATTGTTTCACATGTTTCTTCCATTTGTTTTAATTAAACAAAAATCAGTTAAATAAAAAAAGGAAGAATGAACAACTATAGTGTCAGTAGGTGTCTTTCTGAAAGCATCCCAGTATAACTAAATGGTGTGTTTTATATGAAGTAAATAGTGTGTATATACTTTTCATAATACAATTTAAGAGTCCTGATATGAAATGTCCTTGTTTCTCCCCTCTTTAGCTCATGTAATCACTGCACGGTTCAATATATATTTAGTTATATAGTTATTTATTAGATTTTTATCCCGCCTTTTATTACTTTATAAGTAACTCATGGCAGCTAACATATCTAATTCTCTTTTCTCCTATTTTCCCTATAACAACAATCCTGTGAGGTGAGTTAGTCTAAGACAGGGGTAGGCAAAGTTGGCTCTTCTATGACTCGTGGACTTCAACTCCCAGAAATCCTAAGCTAGCATGATTGGCTCAGAAATTCTGGGAGTTGAAGTCCACGAGTCATAGAAGAGCCAACTTTGCCTACCCCTGGTCTAAGAGAACATGAGTGGCCCAAGTTCACCCAGCTAGCTTTGTGCCTAAGGCTGGATTGGAACTCATAGTCTCCTGGTTTCCAGCCCAGTGCCTTAATCATTAAATCAAACTTTCATATGTCATTTGACCCTCTGAAATGAAATAAATTGAATGAGTATGTTGTACAGACACAGTTCTTGATTAGTGGGGAAAATACCATGTTTCCCCGAAAATAAGACCCTGTCTTATATTTTTTTAACCCCGAAATAAGCGCTTGGCCTTATTTTTGGGAAGGTCTTATTATTTTGGGGTGTGTAGAGCAAGATGGGGCTCCTCTTGTCCTCTTACCTGATTTCCAGCTCTGTCTCCCTAACCAGAGAAAATGGCGGGGACTGGCTGCGCATGCGGTTAAATATTTTCAGGGAGGGTGTATTTTCGGGAGACGGCTTATTTTTGGGGAAGGGTTTATTTTCGGAGGAGGGCTTATTTTCGAGGGATGTTTTATTTTCAGGAAAACACTCTATTACAGAATTGCTCTATCAGTGGGAGAGAGACAGAGTCAGTCAGAGTACAGTGCTTTTTAAGTGAGCAAGGGGATGCACCAAAAGTACAGTCTGGGTATCCAAAGGTGCTTTTTCAAGAGAAAGAGAAAGTCCAGTTGCCTCTTGAAAAAGCACCTTTGGGACAACCATGACCTGGATGACTGAGAATCTCCATAGACTGGAGTACTTGACATGTCAGTCAAGCCTTTAAACTAATTGAAGTATGATCCTAGTTTTCTCATGTACTCTGGCTTATTAAGCTATTGAGATCAACACATAAAGCAATTGGGAAAAGATTGCATCAGTACAGAATGAAATGAACAGGAGGAGGGAATCATTTGGACAATTGTGCTGCACTTCTCAAGGTCTTCAAACTTGACTGTCCCTAGTCAGCAAATTTTTCCAATGAGAACTTCACTGGGAACCACTTTGGTTTAGTGGTTAAGGTGCTGGCCTAGAAACAAGAACCCTGTGAGTTCTAGTCCCAGCTGGGTGACCTTGAGCCAGTCAGCCTTTCTCTGCTCAACCTATGTCACAGGGTTGTTGTTGTGAGGAAAAAGAGGAGGAGGAAGGAGTATGCTGAATGTTCCACACTTTAAATTACTTATAAAGTAATAAAGGCAGGAGAAAAATCTAATAAATAAATAAAAATGTGGCTAGGTTTTTCCACTCTTGCAGCTTCCACCATGCCTGGGAGAGTTGTTTTGCTGCCTACGAGTAAGGATTTAATATCTCCTATATGTTTATTTATTTATTAGTGAGATTTATATACCACCTCATAGTGCAAGCACTCTCTAAGCGGGTTACACCATTAAGCAATGTATATTTACATTGCCCCCAACAATCTGGGTCCTCATTTTACCTACCTCGGAAGGATGGAAGGCTGAGTCAACCCTGAGCCGGTGAGATTTGAACAGCTGAACTCAAATGATCATAGTCAGCTAAAGTAGCCTGCAGTACTGCTCTCTAACTGCTGCGTCACCTCGGCTCATGTTGATGCTAAGTATCAAATATTTGCCAACATTTACAGAATATGTGTTCCTCTATATGAGCTATCCAAAGAAAAAGGCATCAATAAAACGCAAAGAGGAAAAATGGGAGGAGGAAAAATGTGAAGAGTCTAGGTTTTTTTACTATTTGTCGGTGATAATATATTTATTCTCCATCCTCGATCCTTTGCTTTCCAGGACTTTCTCCACATTTTCCTAAAGCCTTCTATAAACCTCAGTAGATTTATTGATGCATGCAGGAAAGCTATTTTTGGTGTCATTGTAAGATGTTCTTTTGCAGTACATTTAGGAGGCAGTTACTGGAAGGAAGGTTCTGGTTAGATGTTAAAATATATCTTCCTAAGCCAACAAACAATTTGACAGTGAAACTAATTAACCAATGAGGTGGCGGTTTCCTTCATTGAATGCATTCAAATAAGGTATGGACAGCCTTCAGTTAGATATGCTTTAATTTGGATTCTTCCACTGAGAAATAGATTCTGTCAATGAGAGAATTTAGACTGATTGAATGGATCGTTTAGACCATTTAGACTCTAGTGGTCTAAACCAGCATTTCTCAACCTTGGCGACTTTAAGATGTGTGGACTCCAACTCCAAGAATACCCACGTTCACACATGTTAAAGTTGCCAAGATTGAGAAACACTGATTTGAATGATCCATTCCAACATAGTCTAAAGCAGTGGTTCTCAACCTTCCTAATGCCGCGACCCTTTAATACAGTTCCTCATGTATTAAACCCCCAACCATAAAATAATAAAATTATTAGGAAACTCAGGGGTGGGTTCTAACTTACCTCGCTGCCGGTTTGCTTCCTCCTGCGCTGTGTGGCCGCGCCTTGTGGCCACGTGTGCGCTTTGCGTGTGCACGCATGTCAGTGCCAATTTTTTTTAAAAAAATTGCAAAAAAAGCCAAAAACAAGATGGCGACACATGTGCAGTGCCGGAAATTCAGCTTCTGCGCATGCTCAGAAGTTCCCATGGTACAGATTTTTTTTTGCAGTAGTCTATTTGCATGTGGGTGGACCCACCTGGAGACGGATAGAGGAGCGGTGTCTCGGTTCCTAAGACCATCGGAAATATGTGTTTTCCGATGGTCTTAGGCGACCCCTGTGAAACGGTTGTTCGACCCCCAAAGAGGTCGCGACCCACAGGTTGAGAACCGCTGGTCTAAAGCCTATCAGTTTTTCAGTGCAATATGCAAGAGGCCACAAATAGTGGCACGCAACATGTTTGGATTACTCCATCCCTGTCACAAATGGCATGCAGTTAGTAGTTGGTTGACTGAAGTCTCTTCTACTGTACTTTATTGAAATACATTCTGGATGGGACAAATCTTCATGGTTGCTAAAGCCCTGCTTTGCCACATAAGAGAAGTCATTATAAGGGTCCTTCTTGTGTCTTTTGGAAGAAGAGACATACCTTATAAGCCAGATCTGCACAGATGATAAGAGTCCCTGTTTTGCTCATCCTGTGTCCCTGATGATATGGCATCAGGAGTGAAGAAATAACAACGTATCAACACTATAATAGCAATAGCGCTAAGACTTATATACCGCTTCACAGTGCTTTACAGCCCTCTCTAAGCAGTGTACAGAGTCAGCATATTGTCCCCAACAATCTGGGTCCTCATTTTACCGACCTCGGAAGGATGGAAGGCTGAGTCAACCTTGAGTCTGGTAAGACTGAAAATGCTGGCAGTCGGCAGTCAGCAGAATTAGCCTGCAAAACTGCAGTCTAACCACTGCGCCACCACGGTTCTTAATTTCTAATTCTCTAATTCCCAGAAAAAGACAAGATTACAGCCCAAGAAGTTCTAAAAAACAAATTCTTTAATGTGAGTGTAGAATACAGGACATCCTCGATGTACAGACATTCATTTCATGACATTTTGAAGTTATAGCAGCCCTGAAAAAAGCGACTGACAATTGGTCCCTGCACTTACAACCATCATAGTATCCCCACCCTCACGCGATCAAAATTTAAGCACTTGGCAAATGGTATGTATTTATGCCATTTGTGGCATCTCAGGGTCACATGATCGCCATTTGAGTCCTTCCCAATTGGCTTCTGATATGTCAACAGGAGAAGCCGGATTCGCGTAACAACAGCATGATTCATTTAACAACTGCAGTGATTCACTTAAGAACTGTGACAAAATAAGTCATAACATTGGGCATGACTCATTTAACATACTCCTTGCGTAGCAATGGAAATTCTGGTCCCGATTGTGGTCGTAGGTTGAGGTCTCCTTGCATATCAGAAGCTGCAAAGTATTCAACATCACAGCCTTAGCGTAAGAGAAGCTTTGCATCCGTATCCACTGGAGAAGATCCATAGGCTCATCTTGAAACTGTAAGAAATTATAGTGTCGAGGCTTTGATTTAATTCAATTGTTGACATCTTTTTTTCTCTTAGCTCGCTTTTCATTTTATTGCTAAGGCTGTAGACTTCATATATGATTAAAAAGAAAAGATTTTCTAATATTTTACTTCCTTTGCCTTACTGAAGTGATAGTCTATCTACTATTGAGTGAATTCTAGAACTTCTGAACCAGCTTGAAATATGTAAAGGGCTGCCACAGAGATGGTAAAACAAATTAGATCGGAGGAGGAGGAGGAGGAGGTGGAGGAGGAGGAGGAGGAGGAGGAGGAGGAGGAGGAGGAGGAGGAGGAGGAGGAGGAGGAGGAGGAGGAGGAAGTTTCACTGGGGCTCAGCTGAGAGTCATGATGGGAGGGGAAATAGCCCTCGTCTATATTATTTTTATTTATTTATTTTATTTGTCAAAACGTGTACAAGATAACAGGTATGGTATAAACATAAACAAAAGCAAAGTAGGTATAGGTAAATTTGGACAATAGGACAGTAGGACAGGGACAGTAGGCACAATGGTGCGCTTATGCACGCCCCTTACAGACCTCTTAGGAATGGGGTGAGGTCGATTGTAGACAATCTAAGGTTAAAGTTTTTGGGGTTTGGGGAAGATACCACAGAGTCAGGTAGTGCATTCCAGGCACTGATTACTCTGTTGCTGAAGTCGTATTTTCTGCAGTCGAGTTTCGTGCGGTTTGCATTGAGTTTGAATCTATTGTGTGCTCGTGTGTTGTTGCGGTTGAAGCTGAAGTATTCATTTTATAGGTAGGACATTGTGGCAGATGATTTTATGAACTACAATTGTGTGTAGAATACAATTGTGTGGAAAGAAGCAAAAAAAAGAATACAATTGTGTGTAGAATACAATTGTGTGTGGAAAGAAGCATGACTCACTGGATCATGGGTTGTCTAGTTCAATTTAAAATTAGGGAGAACTCTCTGATAGTGTGACCTGTCCTCGGTGATGAGTTTCCTTTTGCTAAAAGATTTTAAACAGTGGCTGGTCAGTTATCTGTCAGAAAATTACTTTTATTAATAGGAGTTGAACTAGACCTTTAAATATTTTCCTATTCTATGAGCCTTAATTACACAATCAATTTCAATCCTTTGTACAGAGCAGATAGACTGCCCACTTCCAGATACGTTGAAATACAGTATGTTCTTACAGCTTGATCAGCTAATTTCAAGAATTTACTTTATTGATCACTTACTGATCTCTGGGAATCGGTTGGTGCCTTAATATTTTAATTTAATGATATCAACTTCATATCAACTTTTAAGAATATCATTGCTCTGCTTCCCTAGGCCAAAGTTCCAAAGTAATAGAGAACTTTGTTTAGAGTAATAGCTTAGAGAACTGCATAAGTCCTCTTTGGATAATTACTTACACTGCTATTTTTCAGCCTTCAGGTTTTTCCTTCTTCGTCCTACGTACAAACTTGAAACTGCCCTCCTGGCTCTTGAGTGAAAGCCTTGGTTCCTGAAGTGAAGAAAACCAGAAGATGGAAATTTGAGCAACTTTTCAACACTGGGCTGATGGGGCTGGGTTTTCCTGATAACCCGTTGAATGAAGAGAATGCATTGTGGAGAAATCTGTTCTGCCTCTCTGCACACTATCAGTCAGGTGCTATCAGATTGAAAGTCACCATGAGGAAAGTTTGAAATATGTAAGTGAAGTTGTCCACAGTGGTGCTCTGCACTGGATAGATGGACTGTGATTTATAGTAAACATTTGTTCTCAATTTTGTTATGTGTTTGGGAAGAAGACATAACTAATGGCTCTGTCCTGCCTTGTAAGACAGTAGCCCATGTCTTCTTTCACCCTGAGGTCCGCCCTATGTCCCTGAGTGACAGCCAAGCACCACACTGCCAAAAGGAAAGGCCTAAGCAATGTCAAAACTAAACTTAATTTAATTAATATGTGGTTCAGTTTAATGCAATGCTCTGATTACTTCCCATGCCTTTGCCTTCCCACTTCTATCACATTAAGCTTTACAGCTGGAGGGGGCAAAGATTTGGAGAGGTTCAATCATCTGAATTTTGAGTATGACCTTAAGAGACAGGAGGAAGATTTGCCACCTAGATGAGGGTCAGATAAAGGTAAGGTGACCAGACGGGACAGTCCCGCTTTTTAATAATTTGTCCCGCGTCCCGCGGCATTTCAAAAAAGTCCCGCTTTTTTAATTTGAATTTGCCCTGCACACCCCTCTGCTTCCTGCCTCGCCTGCCTCCTTCTGCCAGGAGGGGAGGGAAGGCAGTGAGAGGAGCAGCGGCAGTCTTGCCTGTTCATCACCGCAGAGCCGAAGAAGCTGGTGGCGTTCGTGGTGCGGGGCTTCCCTCGCCCGCTTTCCCCGGCCGCCGGGACGCCGCCATTTGCGTCCTTTTGCCCTCTGTGCAAGCAGAACACTTTGCGCATTCGCAGATGGCAAAAGAACGCAAATGGCGGCGTCCTGGCGGCCGGGGAAAGCGGGCGGGGGAAGCCCCGCGCCGTGAATGCCACCAGATTGTTCGGCTCTGCGGCGACGAACAGGTAAGCCTGCCCCGGTAGGAACCTACCCCTGGCTGCGATGAAGGGGGGGTGTTTGGGTGTGTGTGCACAAAGCTGCAGGATAAGAGAGACAGACCCCTCCTGTCTTGTTCCCCTAGAACCCCCCCCCCCGTCAATGGTGTCCCACTTTACAAATATTAAAATCTGGTCACCTTAGATAAAGGATATCTCAGCCCACAGAAGGAACCCCTCCCCAGTTCTCTGGAAAGTAGTTTGATTATTATTTGATTTTATTTCAGATGAGTTTTCAAGTAAAAATTGTATAGTACCTTCAGGAATAATTGTACAGCTTAAACTATTGACAGCACCCGGGGGAACAAATACTGGAAGAAACAGGGCCAGTATCAATCTTTAAAATAATATTCTGAAAGAAGTTAATTGTTTTCAATTTCCTAAAAGGAAATTTCATTGTGGCAGACTAGGTGGAACTGTCTGATTGTTTCCCCCGCAAGTGCCACATCCATTGCTATCTGAGTCATTAATATAACAATGCTTCGGTAAAAATACAAAATTACACCCTATAAATATGAATTAATTAGTGTTTTGTGTCATAAGGTCAATTAATCTGAAATAGGCATTGTGTACTTACAAAAGTACTCACACACAAAAAAAGTACACACAAAAAAAGCGCACCACTGTGCCTACCGTCCCTGTCCTACTGTCCTATTGTCCTCTTTTATCGGTACTTTTTTTTACTTATGTTATGTTTATACAAACAACTACTATCCTGTACATCTTTGACAAAATAAATAAATAAATAAAAGTCCACTTGGCCAGTTCCATTCCTATTTTAAAAGTTGAATTGCTTTGCTTTCAAAAAAAGTTATTTCAATTTTTTTGGGCACCAGGGACGAGTTCCAGGGATGAGTTTTTTGGGCACCAGGGACAAGTTCCATAGAGGGCAGTTTTTCCGTGGATTGGGGGGACATGGTTTCAAGTGCTGTCTGGATCCTGCATGTGTGCGATTGGGGCTTCGCTCGCTTCCATGGCCCAGTTCTTGGCAGGCCATGGACCGGTGCCGCTCTGCAGCATGGTGGGTGGAGACCGCTGATATAGTGTATGACAAAAACTAACTCTATCTGGAAAGGAATTTCTAATATCCGTCAGATTAATATTACTAAATATATCTTATAATTTTCCCAATGTTTTGATTGGACCCTAAAGTGTATCTGAAAATAAACTATTTTATTGGGGACAATTTAAACCTATGCTGAGAATCAGTACACCAATGGAAGTGGGATGATTTTACCTCCAATAAGTAATGCTCATTTCTTCTCGTGCAAGTCACGTTTTGCATGAAAATTGACCTAGACAGGTCGTCTTCCACGATGTCTCGGCATAAGAGAGTGTCTGTGAAAAGGCTGACATTAAAGACGGGCAAGCATCTTACAGTATCTTATCAGGACATTCCACAGCAGTGTTTGTGCGATTGGCAGCTGACATATTTCAGTTCCGAGAAGCAAAAATATACTGTGTTTTCTGGAACTTCACTAGCACAACGAGAAAATGTTGGTGGTCCGCAGAAAAATTATTTGCATTTTTTATATTGCACTAAATACTATTTATCTTTTTTTAAAAAAATCATATTAGTGGTCCATGGGATTTAAAATTATGAAATTAGTGGTCCCTGGGGTCCGAAAGGTTGGTGACTCCTGCTCTAGGCCTTTAAATCCAATTCTCTGCTCCAGACAGAATCCAAATTAAAGCATCCCTGACAGATGGTTGTCCCGTTTCTGTTTTAACACATGTAGTGAAGCGATTCTGCTGCCTGACTGCTGTTACTGCAAGGCAAACATGTTCACACTTGCCTCACTGCAGAAAATGTGCTAAATATAATGAATCCTATTTGTTATTCAGCTTCATTTTTTTTAAAAAAAACCAATTTGAAATGGCCAGGTTCTTTGCTTTAAGTGCAGAGCAATTTCTATCAGATATTACAGAACAGATTTTTAAAATGTGAAATATTATATTGCTCCTTTAACCACATTCAAGTCATCCAGGTACAGGCTTGATGAGATTTGAAGCTTCAAGGATGAAGGGACGTATCTACATTCCTTGAGACTATTTAAGGCAGTATCAGAGCAGGGGTGGATTCCTAATTTTTTTACTACCACTCTGTGGGCGTGGCTTATTTTGTGGGTGTGGCTTGCCAGCCATGTGACCGGGTGGGTGTGGTCCTCGGGAGCTTGGTAGCAGCCGGAGAAGTGGGGGGGGCATTGCCCACCCGCAACACAGCCCCCCGCAGCAGGAGCAGCAAGACCGCGGCAGCAGTTCTTCTAGGAGGCTCCGTCCGGCCTGAATGCTTCTCCCCATTCGATGATCCTAGGCTCCTGCCACCCATTCCCCCTCCCCTCAGCAGCTCGAGAAGCCTCAAATGTGCGAAAATGCCTGGGATCATCACCGCACGTTCGTGGCTTCTCGGACTGCTGAAGGGAGGGGAATGGAGATAGCTCCTGATGCCCGTTCTTTCAGTGTCTCACGCACTCCCTCAACCATCCTCCCCTGCTTGGACTCACTGTGGGGTAGGAAGGCAGCGCATGCGCAGTGCTGGAAGCTCAGCTTCTGGGCATGCGCAGAAGAATTTTTTTAAAAAATTAAAAAAAAATTTTTTAATGGCGGCGTGCAGGCACCGGCAACCGACCGCACCGGTACTGTGACGTCACCAGCGGGCCACTACCGGTGCTATAGAGTGGACCGCACCGGTAGGAACCCACCACTGTATCAGAGTAAGTGGAGAAATGCTATTGTTATACCAATGTTACAGAAGTATATATTCATGCGCTTATTGAATTCCTTGCTTTTATTTATTTATTTATTTATTTATTTATTTATTTATTTATTTATTTATTTATTTATTTATTTATTTATTTATTTATTTATTTATTTATTTATTTATTTATTTATTTATTTATTTATTTATTTATTTATTTATTTATTTATTTATTTATTTATTTATTTATTTATTTATTTATTTATTTGAATCCCCCTGTACTTTCTAACCTCAAGCTGATTCAATCAATGGTATTGAAAACTAATAGGAAATCAAGAAGGGCTGAGAGGGAGGCACCACTCTAATCCCTGGCCAGCCAGAGATCATCTAGAAACAACTAATGCTCTCTTAGTACTAAATGCCCATACTGGACCCATACTGAAAAGGGTCCTGATGATTCATTCCCTCCTGCGTCTTTTGAGACTGTGAGTCTATCGCCTTTTCAACGCCTTAAATGGGAAGGTTGTAAACTGCATAAAAATTGTTCAGAACAGCTGGATCCAGGGATTCACCTCTTGAGGAAAGATGAACCTCTGTTTCCTTTGTAGCGGGCAGCACTATCGCCCCCAAGGCATTCACCACCTGTCTGGATTCAACTACATTCGTTTTGTGGTGGTGGTGGGGACAGTAACCAACCAGAAGGCACATGGCTCTAAGTTGATGGCAGTAGTCAAAGCTCTAAGAACCGTGCCCATTTCCTTGAGATCAACAGAATCAAACTCTTCTCAGATAATCAAGCAACACACTACCTCAGTCAATTCCATAGGACTTACCTAGCCAGAATCCAATTCTGAGTGAATCAAAGCATCATCTGACATATGCTGAAAATAGTCATTGCAATGATCCTATAAAGCCGTGATGGTGAACCTATGGCACACATGCCACAGGCGGAACACAGAGCCCTCTCTGCGGGCACGCAAGCCATCGCCCCAGCTCAGCTCCACCACGCGTGCACATGCGCCTCCCGCCGGCCAGCTGGTTTTCAGGTCTCTGCCACGCATGCACAGGGGGTGGGGCACTCATGCAGGGGTCACGCACGCATGAGCAGGGGTGGGGTGCATACAGGGGTGGCACATGCATGCGTAGAGGGGTGGGGGAGTGCGGGGGTCACATGTGCATGCACGGGGTCACGCATGCATGCATGGGAGCGGGGTGCATACGGGGTCACGTGTGCATGAACGGAGGTGTGGGGGGAGGGCTGAGGTAATGCATGCATGTGCAGGGGGCAGGGGAGCACGGGGGGATTGTGTGCACATGCGTGGGGTGTGTGGGAGCACAGGGAGTCACATGTGTATGCATGGGGGGCAGGAGGATCATGGGGGTCACACATGCATGCATGGGGGTCGCGCGTGCATGCATGGGGTTGCATGTGCAGGAGCGGGGCACATACAGGGGTGTCACACACGCATGAGTGGAGGGGCAGGGGAGCGTGGGGCTGTCGTGTGCGCATTGCATTATGGGTGCACTCAACGACAAAAAGGTTAGCCATCACTGCTATAGAGATGTTTCCAGAGAGACTGAGTGACTTAAAATGGAGCTTCAGTCTACAGATGCAATAAAAGTGGATAAATAAGTGCATTTTATCATCATAGTAATCCCTAATAATATACTAAGAATCCCTAAGAATCTGTTCATAATCCCTAAGAATCTATTAATAATCCCTTAGAATCTATTAATAATCCCTAAGAAACTACAAATAATCCCTAAGAATCTACTGGACGGAAGTATGCAGTGGGCTATCCCAAGGCTTAGGCTCAGTGCTCTTCAATATCTTCATCAATGATTTAGATGAGGGGATAGATGGGGAACTCATCAAATTTGCAGACGACACCAAGCTGACAGGAATAGCCAACATTCCAGAAGATAGGCTCAAGATTCAGAAGGAACTTGACAACTTGAACATTGGGCCCTATCTAACAAGCCTCCATGGCTTGGGACCATGCTTAGCCTTCAGAACAGAAGACCCATCTTATTTGAAGATGGAACAGAAAGGTGGTCATGCGGGAGATGACCAAAAGTTTTTCTCTTTCATTTTAGAGTGCAGGTCATGGAATAATGGATTTAACTAATAGGAAGGCAGCTTCTGATGCAATATTAGGAAAAACTTCTTAAGTGTAAGAGCAGATTGATAGTGAAATCAGAGACTAAGAAAGATCGTGGGGCTCCCCTTAACTTTTCCTCAGGCCCTAAAACACAGAGGCCTCTTCAGTGTTTCTCAAACTTCTGGGTGTTGAAGTCCCCCCTGTTGGCTGGAGAATTCTGAGAGTTAAAATCCACACATCTTAAAATTAGCAACGTTGAGAAACGCTATGCTAGACAGATAAGAGACAGAGGGAAAGCCTTAGTTGCTTTCATTCATGAGACAACAGCACCATGAAGTGGCCAGTTTGGCTTCGGCAACACAGGTAGCAAAGCCCTCTGCTTTGGGTCAAGCCTTCTTGAGCATCTCCACTGGTGATGCATTCTTCCATTCTTAGGATCCCCTTCCACAACCTGACCACTAATCCCAGATGTATTGGGAAAGCAATTCCCAGAATCTTCTAGCCAGCCTGCTGCAGGAAAACCACATTCCACAATGGTTTAAGTGATAGTCCAAGATTATGGGCTACAATATTTATGCCCCCCATTGTTTTTGGTCTCCCAAGGCTATAGAGACAGACACAACACAAAAGGTTCAGCCCCCAGGCTACAAATGGACCAGCACCATTCTTGTCAAATACATGGAGTCCTCCTTCTCAAAGAAAGGTAGCCTTATTTATTACTAACAATTGATAATGAACAACCATTAATTAACACCTGAAAGTGAACAGATGGGGCAAGCTCTTCTAATTCATTAACAACATTAACAATTAATAATTACTTGATAGCACTGAATTAACATTAACATCTGAGAGGCACAGTAATACAAGATGAGGGATCTCCAATGGACCTGGAGAGTTTTGCAGGCTGATTAGGGCAAGGGTTCCAACCTCTGGTCCATGAACCAGCAAACAAGCAAAGTCTCATCCGCGGGATGCAGGCAGCATGCAAAACCATGCCCCCTCTGGTCCGCAGAAAAATCTTTCTTCATAGAACCAGTCCCTGGTGCCCAAAAGGTTGGGGCAGGGGTGGGTTCCTACCGGTGCGGTCCAGTGCTGGCGCTCCGGTAGCAGCTCGCTGATGACACAATTCAGGCGTGACGGCTCCGGTGCCATCTTTCCCGGTCCATGGGCGCCACCATCTTTTTTCGGCTTGAAATGTCTTTCTGCGCATGCGCGGAAGTAGAATCAGTGTTTTCCTGGTTTGGATGGCTTCTCAGCTGTGTTTCGGCTTCAAATTTCCTTCTGCGCATGCGCGGAAGTAGAATCGCGCAGTGGGACATGCGCGCACATGAGCATAGTGAGCGTGAGCACGCAAAACATCGCAATGCGCACCGGTAGCGAAAGGTAAGTGGAACCTGCCTCTGGGTTGGGAGCCACTGGGATTAGGGGATTTGGGTCTTTCCAAGGGGCCTCCTCCAAGCTGTGGAGGCCACAAGGCTGAACTCTTGCACTAATAGAGATTTATAATTCCTGCCCTGAACCAAAGAAAATCCTCCCCCTCGCCATAGTCAGACTGCTGAAATGAGGCAGCCGAAAACAGCCAGGAACAGACTTTTTTATTTTGGCTTTTATGAAAAAGCTTCTGAGGATTATCATTTACAATATTTATGTTTATACTATACCTGTTATCTTGTACATGTTTGACAAAAAATAATAATGATGATGATAATAATAATATAGCAATATTTAAGTTATATTAATTAATAAATTAAAAAATGTTTGGGGCACCCAAAAAGTAACCCCTGTATGTGGATATCAGAGCTCTTTTCTTCAGGCGAATTCTGCTCAGTTGGTTACACAGCATTCAAGACAAAGCTATTGTGTGAACTCATCCACTGGCATCCATAAACAGGATATCTGACAGACAATGTGGACAGAAAGATTTATTCTAGGTGGATCTGAGCAGACTGAATCACGTTACACGTTACATTTGAAAGCCACAATCAGGGGTGGGTTCCAATTTACCTCGCTGCCAGTTCGCTTCCTCCTGCACTGCGTGGCTGTACCGTGTGGGCGTGTGCGCTTTGCGCACACGTGCATGCACATGTGCAGTGCAAAAAACCCCGGGGGGGGAAGCCGAAAACAAAATGGCGATGCATGCGCAGTGCCGGAAACTCAGCTTCTGCGCATGCGCAGAAGAAAATTAATTTTTTTTAAAATGTTAAAAAAAATTAAAAATAAGATGGCGGCACCCATGGACCGGCACCGACCGATCCAGTTCAGTGACATCATCGTGACATCACTAGCAGATTATTACCAGTTTGGGCGAACCAGTCCAAACCAGGAGGAACCCACCTCTGGCCACAATCAATGTGGGTTAGTGGGGGTGGGGGTGTCAAACACTTCTCTTTAAATCACCGTCGTTCAGTTCAGGTACCTAAACAAAACCAGACAAACCCAAGTATGGCTTAGTCCTCTCTGTGTGGCCATATCTGTACATCCTGCTTATCCTGGTTACTGAATTAGCCCGTATTCTGGAGTCCCATAATAATAGCCAAAGGGCCAAGAAGAAATAACCAGGTTCTACCTACCAAAATTAGCCTTTTGTGGGAAGGGAGAAACTTGACGGTCTGTAGACACTGGAAGGAAGCTAACCAGAGAGAGCATCAATGGAGCAACATTTGTGTCTGGAACAGAAAAGTTTATTTTTAGGGCGTACATGAGGCAGACATGAAAGTCAAGTCCCAGGGTGACTTACAAGGTGACTGTCCAAGCCAGTCCTTCCCGTCTTTGTTCCCTCAGGATCAGGGGCGGTTTCCACTTACCTTTCGCTACCGGTGCGTCCTGCCGCACGATTCTACTTCCGCGCATGCGCAGAAGGAAATTTAAAGCCGAAACACAGCTGAGAAGCCATCCAAACAAGGAAAAAAGCGCCGATTCTACTTCCATGCATGCGCAGAAGGACATTTCAAGCCAAAAAAAGATGGTGGCGCGCACGGACCGGAAAAGATGGCACCGGAGCTGTCACACCTAAATTGTGTCATCAGCGGGCTGCTACCGGAGCGCCAGCACCAGACCGCACCGGTAGGAACCCACCCCTGCTCAGGATGCAAACAGTTGCAAAGGGCAAGAGAGGGATCAGAGCCTGCCCCTCCCCTTTTTCTCCTGACAACCCGGTCAATGGGGGGTCAGTACTGAGCTGAACCTGGAGCACTTGTGAAAGTGAGGTGTCTCCTCTGATGCCAGACCAGTAGCCATGCACTGACCCTCTGGCAGCCATGATGGTCCTGCTTTCCAGCAGGATGCACATCTGCCCAACTGCTGTGCTATGACTGGGGCTTCTTGCAGCAAGGAGGTGCTCCCCTCTGACCCTGTTTACCTCCCTAAAGGGACATGGACCAAGATTGTGGGCAGGAGCAGATGTTCAGTGCAAGGCACCTTGTCACAAAAGGACTGAGGACTGAGAAAGAGACAGAGAAAAGGGGGGGACTTCTTACCTAGCATGCCAGGCGAATCAGGCAAACACGACCCTTACCAGGAAAATCCCACCAGTTATGAGACCGAATGTTGAGCAGGAACCCTTATGACCCTAGAGTCTCAAGGCCTCAGAGCCCTGAGAAATTGCAAAAAGAAGCTAAAGAGCTGATAAGCCGCTTCCTTGCGGAGCTTGCAAACTCCAATAAGGCTGACCTTGGCTAGGTTACTGGGTGTGAAGGCAGCCAGATGCTTGCAAAAAAACAGATTAGCTCCCCTTGCTCATTTATAGGTTGCAAACTCAGGCCAGGCTGCTCTCTCATTGCTCGCTGAAGGTTGCAAACTCAGCCTGACTGACCTCCCCTTCCTCAATGGAGGTTGAAAATGCAATTGGACTTGATCTCTCCTTCTTCTCTGGAGGATGTACACTCTGATCGGCCTCATCTCTCTTTCCTCCCTGAAGGCTGGAAACTCAGGCCAGCCTCACATCGCTTTCGTCAGTGGAGGTTGCGGACTCAGAATGGTGAGACCAGGTCAAGGAAGATTGCAAACTCTGACTAGTCTAACCACCCCTAGGGAGGTTACAAACTTAGGCTGGCCTCATCTCTCTTTGGTCCCTGGAGGTTGCAAACTCACGCAGGGTTTATCTCTCTTTGCTTGCTAGAGATTGCAAACTCTGGCCAGGTTCATCTCTCTCTGCTCACTGCGAAGTTGTAAACTCAGGCCAGTCTTACATCGCTCTCGCCAATGGAAATTGGAAACTCAGGCTGGCTTCATCTCTCTTTGGTTGCTAAAGGTTGCAAACTCTGGCAGGACATATATATCTCTCTATCTCCTGGGTGGTTGCAAACTCAGGCCAGGCTCACCTCTCTTTTCTCTAGAGGATGCAAACTCTGGCAGGACATCTCTCTCTCTCTCTACTTCCTGGGTGGTTGCAAACTCGGGCAAGGCTCATCTCTCTTTTCTCTCTAGAGGATACAAACTCTGGCAGGACATCTCTCTCTCTCTCTCTACTTCCTGGGTGGTTGCAAACTCGGGCCAGGCTCATCTCTCTTTTCTCTCTAGAGGATACAAACTCTGGCAGGACATCTCTCTCTCTCTCTCTACTTCCTGGGTGGTTGCAAACTCATCTCTCTTTTCTCTCTAGAGCAGGGGTCTGCAACCCGCAGCTCTGGAGCCACATGTGGCTCTTTCATCCCTCTGCTGTCACTTCGTCACTCAAAATATGCGTCACAACCACCAATGTGTGACACCTGCTGGCACACGATTTATTGAGCTTTTCGGCCCATCTTCTTTTTCAGAGTACAAAATGTTTTTGTTGCATGCAGAAATAAAAATTTGTTTTCTATGTAGCAGACTATGGCTGCAATGATTGCTCGTTCTTCATTGCAGGTCGTAAAATGAGACCAGCCTCACCTCTCTTTGGTCACCGGAGGTTGAAATCTGAGGCCAGTCTCATTTTTCTTTCATTGATGCAGGTTGCAACTCAGGCCGGTCTGGTCTCCTTTTCTTCAGTAAACATTGCAGACTCAGACCGGCTTGATCTCCATTTGATCGCTGTTGATTATAATCTCAGGTTCTTCATTGGATGTTGTAAAATGAAACTGGCCTCACCTCTCTTTGCTCACTGGAGGTTGAAATCTGAGGCCGGCCTCATTTTTCTTTCATTGGTGGAGGTTGCAACTCAGGCCGGTCTGGTCTCCTTTTCTTCAGTAAACATTGCAGACTCAGACCGGCTTGATCTCCACTTGGTTGCCGGTGGTTATAATCCCGGGCTGGCTACATCTCCCGGTCACTGAAGGTTGGGAAGTCAGGCCAGCCTGGTCATCTCTTTTCATTTCAGGATGGAAAAAAAGGCCGGCCTGAGGTCCCTTTCGTCGATGGAAATTGCAGAGTCCGGCTGGAGTGATCTCTTGTTCTTCCTTGGAGATTGTAAAATGAGACCGGCCTCACCTCCCTTTAGTCACTGGAGATTGAAATCTGAGGCTGGCCTCATTTTTTCTTTCATCAGTGGAGGTTGCAAACTCAGGCCGGTCTGATCGCCCCTTCTTCAATAAAAATTGCAGATTCAGACCGGCCTGATATCCACTTGGTTGCTGGTGGTTATAATCTCAGGTCAACTACATCTCCAAGTCAATGGAGGTTGGGAAGTCAGGCCGGCCTGATGATCTCTTTTCATTTCAGGATGGAAAATCAGGCTGGCCTGATGCCCCTTTTGTCGATGGAAGTTGCAAAGTCCGGCTGGAGTGATCTCTTGTTCTTCCTTTGAGGTTGTAAAATGAGACTGCTTCACCTCTCTTTGGTAACTGGAGGTTGAAATCTGAGGCCGGCCTCATTTTTCTTTCATCGGTGGAGGTTGCAAACTCAGTCCGGTCTGATCGCCCCTTCTTCAATAAAAGTTGCAGATTCAGACCGGTCTGATATCCCCTTGGTTGCTGGCGGTTATAATCTCAGGTCGACTACATCTCCCAGTCACTGGAGGTTGGGAGGTCAGGCCAGCCTGGTCATCTCTTTTCATTTCAGGATGGAAAATCAGGCCGGCCTGAGGTCCCTTTCGTCGATGGAAGTTGCAGAGTCCGGCTGGAGTGATCTCTCGTTCTTCCTTGGAGGTTGTAAAATGAGACCGGCCTCACCTCCCTTTGGTCACTGGAGGTTGAAATCTGAAACTGGCCTCATTTTTCTTTCATCAGTGGAGGTTGCAAACTCAGGCCGGTCTGGTCTCCTTTTCTTCAGTAAACATTGCAGACTCAGACCGGCTTGATCTCCATTTGATTGCTTGTTGGTTACAATCTCAGGTTCTTCATTGGAGGTTGTAAAATGAGACCGGCCTCACCTCTTTTTGCTCACTGGAGGTTGAAATCTGAGGCCAGCCTCATTTTTCTTTCATCAGTGGAGGTTGCAACTCAGGCCGGTCTGGTCTCCTTTTCTTCAGTAAACATTGCAGACTCAGACCGGCTTGATCTCCATTGGATTGCTTGTTGGTTACAATCTCAGGTTCTTCATTGGAGGTTGTAAAATGAGACCGGCCTCACCTCTCTTTGGTCACTGGAGGTTGAAATCTGAGGCCGGCCTCATTTTTCTTTCATCAGTGGAGGTTGCAAATTCAGGCCGGTCTGATCGCCCCTTCTTCAATAAAAGTTGCAGATTCAGACCGGCCTGATATCCACTTGGTTGCTGGTGGTTATAATCTCAGGTCAACTACATCTCCCGGTCACTGGAGGTTGGGAAGTCAGGCCAGCCTGGTCATCTCTTTTCATTTCAGGATGGAAAATCAGGCCGGCCTGAGGTCCCATTCGTCGATGGAAGTTGCAGAGTCCGGCTGGAGTGATCTCTTGTTCTTCCTTGGAGATTGTAAAATGAGACCGGCCTCACCTCCCTTTGGTCACTGGAGATTGAAATCTGAGGCTGGCCTCATTTTTTCTTTCATCAGTGGAGGTTGCAAACTCAGGCCGGTCTGATCGCCCTTTCTTCAATAAAAATTGCAGATTCAGACCGGCCTGATATCCACTTGGTTGCTGGTGGTTATAATCTCAGGTCAACTACATCTCCAAGTCACTGGAGGTTGGGAAGTCAGGCCGGCCTGATGATCTCTTTTCATTTCAGGATGGAAAATCAGGCCGGCCTGATGCCCCTTTTGTCGATGGAAGTTGCGAAGTCCGGCTGGAGTGATCTCTCGTTCTTCCTTTGAGGTTGTAAAATGAGACCGGCCTCACCTCTCTTTGGTCACTGGAGGTTGAAATCTGAGGCCGGCCTCATTTTTCTTTCATCGGTGGAGGTTGCAAACTCAGTCCGGTCTGATCGCCCCTTCTTCAATAAAAGTTGCAGATTCAGACCGGCCTGATATCCACTTGGTTGCTCGTGGTTATAATCTCAGGTCGACTAGATCTCCCAGTCACTGGTGGTTGGGAAGTCAGGCAAGCCTGGTCATCTCTTTTCATTTCAGGATGGAAAATCAGGCCGGCCTGAGGTCCCTTTCGTCGATGGAAGCTGCAGAGTCCGGCTGGAGTGATCTCTCGTTCTTCCTTGGAGGTTGTAAAATGAGACCGGCCTCACCTCCCTTTGGTCACTGGAGGTTGAAATCTGAGACTGGCCTCATTTTTCTTTCATCAGTGGAGGTTGCAAACTCAGGCCGGTCTGGTCTCCTTTTCTTCAGTAAACATTGCAGACTCAGACCGGCTTGATCTCCATTTGATTGCTTGTTGGTTACAATCTCAGGTTCTTCATTGGAGGTTGTAAAATGAGACCGGCCTCACCTCTCTTTGGTCACTGGAGGTTGAAATCTGAGGCTGGCCTCATTTTTTCTTTCATCAGTGGAGGTTGCAAACTCAGGCCGGTCTGATCGCCCTTTCTTCAATAAAAATTGCAGATTCAGACCGGCCTGATATCCACTTGGTTGCTGGTGGTTATAATCTCAGGTCAACTACATCTCCAAGTCACTGGAGGTTGGGAAGTCAGGCCGGCCTGATGATCTCTTTTCATTTCAGGATGGAAAATCAGGCTGGCCGGATGCCCCTTTTGTCGATGGAAGTTGCGAAGTCCAGCTGGAGTGATCTCTCGTTCTTCCTTTGAGGTTGTAAAATGAGACCGGCCTCACCTCTCTTTGGTCACTGGAGGTTGAAATCTGAGGCCGGCCTCATTTTTCTTTCATCGGTGGAGGTTGCAAACTCAGTCCGGTCTGATCGCCCCTTCTTCAATAAAAGTTGCAGATTCAGACCGGCCTGATATCCACTTGGTTGCTGGTGGTTATAATCTCAGGTCGACTAGATCTCCCAGTCACTGGTGGTTGGGAAGTCAGGCAAGCCTGGTCATCTCTTTTCATTTCAGGATGGAAAATCAGGCCGGCCTGAGGTCCCTTTCGTCGATGGAAGTTGCAGAGTCCGGCTGGAGTGATCTCTTGTTCTTCCTTGGAGATTGTAAAATGAGACCGGCCTCACCTCCCTTTGGTCACTGGAGATTGAAATCTGAGGCTGGCCTCATTTTTTCTTTCATCAGTGGAGGTTGCAAACTCAGGCCGGTCTGATCGCCCTTTCTTCAATAAAAATTGCAGATTCAGACCGGCCTGATATCCACTTGGTTGCTGGTGGTTATAATCTCAGGTCAACTACATCTCCAAGTCACTGGAGGTTGGGAAGTCAGGCCGGCCTGATGATCTCTTTTCATTTCAGGATGGAAAATCAGGCCGGCCTGATGCCCCTTTTGTCGATGGAAGTTGCGAAGTCCGGCTGGAGTGATCTCTCGTTCTTCCTTTGAGGTTGTAAAATGAGACCGGCCTCACCTCTCTTTGGTCACTGGAGGTTGAAATCTGAGGCCGGCCTCATTTTTCTTTCATCGGTGGAGGTTGCAAACTCAGTCCGGTCTGATCGCCCCTTCTTCAATAAAAGTTGCAGATTCAGACCGGCCTGATATCCACTTGGTTGCTCGTGGTTATAATCTCAGGTCGACTAGATCTCCCAGTCACTGGTGGTTGGGAAGTCAGGCAAGCCTGGTCATCTCTTTTCATTTCAGGATGGAAAATCAGGCCGGCCTGAGGTCCCTTTCGTCGATGGAAGCTGCAGAGTCCGGCTGGAGTGATCTCTCGTTCTTCCTTGGAGGTTGTAAAATGAGACCGGCCTCACCTCCCTTTGGTCACTGGAGGTTGAAATCTGAGACTGGCCTCATTTTTCTTTCATCAGTGGAGGTTGCAAACTCAGGCCGGTCTGGTCTCCTTTTCTTCAGTAAACATTGCAGACTCAGACCGGCTTGATCTCCATTTGATTGCTTGTTGGTTACAATCTCAGGTTCTTCATTGGAGGTTGTAAAATGAGACCGGCCTCACCTCTCTTTGGTCACTGGAGGTTGAAATCTGAGGCCAGCCTCATTTTTCTTTCATCGGTGGAGGTTGCAAACTCAGGCCGGTCTTGTCTCCTTTTCTTCAGTAAACATTGCAGACTCAGACCGGCTTGATCTCCATTTGATTGCTTGTTGGTTACAATCTCAGGTTCTTCATTGGAGGTTGTAAAATGAGACCGGCCTCACCTCCCTTTGGTCACTGGAGGTTGAAATCTGAGGCCGGCCTCATTTTTCTTTCATCAGTGGAGGTTGCAAATTCAGGCCGGTCTGGTCTCCTTTTCTTCAGTAAACATTGCAGATTCAGACTGGCCTGATATCTACTTGGTTGCTGGCGGTTATAATCTCAGGCTGGCTACATCTCCTGGTCACTGGAGGTTGGGAAGTCAGGCCAGGCTGGTCATCTCTTTTCATTTCAGGATGGAAAATCAGGCCGGCCTGAGGTCCCTTTCGTTGATGGAAGTTGCAGAGTCCGGCTGGAGTGATCTCTTGTTCTTCCTTGGAGATTGTAAAATGAGACCGGCCTCACCTCCCTTTGGTCACTGGAGATTGAAATCTGAGGCTGGCCTCATTTTTTCTTTCATCAGTGGAGGTTGCAAACTCAGGCCGGTCTGATCGCCCCTTCTTCAATAAAAGTTGCAGATTCAGACCGGCCTGATATCCACTTGGTTGCTGGTGGTTATAATCTCAGGTCGACTACATCTCCAAGTCACTGGAGGTTGGGAAGTCAGGCCGGCCTGATGATCTCTTTTCATTTCAGGATGGAAAATCAGGCCGGCCTGATGCCCCTTTTGTCGATGGAAGTTGCGAAGTCCGGCTGGAGTGATCTCTCGTTCTTACTTGGAGGTTGTAAAATGAGACCGGCCTCACCTCCCTTTGGTCACTGGAGGTTGAAATCTGAGGCTGGCCTCATTTTTCTTTCATCAGTGGAGATTGCAAACTCAGGCAGGTCTGATCGCCCCTTCTTCAATAAAAGTTGCAGATTCAGACCGGCCTGATATCCACTTGGTTGCTTGTGGTTATAATCTCAGGTCGACTACATTTCCCAGTCACTGGAGGTTGGGAGGTCAGGCCAGCCTGGTCATCTCTTTTCATTTCAGGATGGAAAATCAGGCCAGCCTGAGGTCCCTTTCGTTGATGGAAGTTGCAGAGTCCGGCTGGAGTGATCTCTCGTTCTTCCTTGGAGGTTGTAAAATGAGACCGGCCTCACCTCCCTTTGGTCACTGGAGGTTGAAATCTGAGGCCGGCCTCATTTTTCTTTCATCAGTGGAGGTTGCAAATTCAGGCTGGTCTGATCGCCCCTTCTTCAATAAAAGTTGCAGATTCAGACCGGCCTGATATCCACTTGGTTGCTGGTGGTTATAATCTCAGGTCGACTACATCTCCCAGTCACTGGAGGTTGGGAAGTCAGGCCAGCCTGGTCATCTCTTTTCATTTCAGGATGGAAAATCAGGCCGGCCTGAGGTCCCTTTCGTCGATGGAAGTTGCAGAGTCCGGCTGGAGTGATCTCTTGTTCTTCCTTGGAGATTGTAAAATGAGACCGGCCTCACCTCCCTTTGGTCACGGGAGATTGAAATCTGAGGCTGGCCTCATTTTTTCTTTCATCAGTGGAGGTTGCAAACTCAGGCCGGTCTGGTCTCCTTTTCTTCAGTAAACATTGCAGACTCAGACCGGCTTGATCTCCATTTGATTGCTTGTTGGTTACAATCTCAGGTTCTTCATTGGAGGTTGTAAAATGAGACTGGCCTCACCTCTCTTTGCTCACTGGAGGTTGAAATCTGAGGCCAGCCTCATTTTTCTTTCATCAGTGGAGGTTGCAACTCAGGCCGGTCTGGTCTCCTTTTCTTCAGTAAACATTGCAGACTCAGACCGGCTTGATCTCCATTTGATTGCTTGTTGGTTACAATCTCAGGTTCTTCATTGGAGGTTGTAAAATGAGACCGGCCTCACCTCTCTTTGGTCACTGGAGGTTGAAATCTGAGGCCGGCCCCATTTTTCTTTCATCAGTGGAGGTTGCAAATTCAGGCCGGTCTGATCGCCCCTTCTTCAATAAAAGTTGCAGATTCAGACCAGCCTGATATCCACTTGGTTGCTGGTGGTTATAATCTCAGGTCAACTACATCTCCCGGTCACTGGAGGTTGGGAAGTCAGGCCAGCCTGGTCATCTCTTTTCATTTCAGGATGGAAAATCAGGCCGGCCTGAGGTCCCTTTCGTCGATGGAAGTTGCAGAGTCCGGCTGGAGTGATCTCTTGTTCTTCCTTGGAGATTGTAAAATGAGACCGGCCTCACCTCCCTTTGGTCACTGGAGGTTGAAATCTGAGGCCGGCCTCATTTTTTCTTTCATCAGTGGAGGTTGCAAACTCAGGCCGGTCTGGTCTCCTTTTCTTCAGTAAACATTGCAGACTCAGACCGGCTTGATCTCCATTTGATTGCTTGTTGGTTACAATCTCAGGTTCTTCATTGGAGGTTGTAAAATGAGACCGGCCTCACCTCTCTTTGCTCACTGGAGGTTGAAATCTGAGGCCAGCCTCATTTTTCTTTCATCAGTGGAGGTTGCAACTCAGGCCGGTCTGGTCTCCTTTTCTTCAGTAAACATTGCAGACTCAGACCGACTTGATCTCCATTTGATTGCTTGTTGGTTACAATCTCAGGTTCTTCATTGGAGGTTGTAAAATGAGACCGGCCTCACCTCTCTTTGGTCACTGGAGGTTGAAATCTGAGGCTGGCCTCATTTTTTCTTTCATCAGTGGAGGTTGCAAACTCAGGCCGGTCTGGTCGCCCTTTCTTCAATAAAAATTGCAGATTAGTCCGGCCTGATATCCACTTGGTTGCTGGTGGTTATAATCTCAGGTCAACTACATCTCCAAGTCACTGGAGGTTGGGAAGTCAGGCCGGCCTGGTCATCTCTTTTCATTTCAGGATGGAAAATCAGGCTGGCCGGATGCCCCTTTTGTCGATGGAAGTTGCGAAGTCCAGCTGGAGTGATCTCTCGTTCTTCCTTTGAGGTTGTAAAATGAGACCGGTCTCACCTCTCTTTGGTCACTGGAGGTTGAAATCTGAGGCCGGCCTCATTTTTCTTTCATCGGTGGAGGTTGCAAACTCAGTCCGGTCTGATCGCCCCTTCTTCAATAAAAGTTGCAGATTCAGACCGGCCTGATATCCACTTGGTTGCTGGTGGTTATAATCTCAGGTCGACTACATCTCCCAGTCACTGGTGGTCGGGAAGTCAGGCAAGCCTGGTCATCTCTTTTCATTTCAGGATGGAAAATCAGGCCGGCCTGAGGTCCCTTTCGTCGACGGAATTTGCAGAGTCCGGCTGGAGTGATCTCTCGTTCTTCCTTGGAGGTTGTAAAATGAGACCGGCCTCACCTCTCTTTGGTCACTGGAAGCTGAAATCTGAGGCCGGCCTCCTTTTTCTTTCATTGATGGAGGTTGAAAACTCAGGCCGGTCTGGTCTCCTTTTCTTCAGTAAACATTGCAGACTCAGACCGGCTTGATCTCCATTTGATTGCTGTTGGTTATAATCACAGGTTCTTCATTGGAGGTTGTAAAATGAGACCGGCCTCACCTCTCTTTGGTCACTGGAGGTTGAAATCTGAGGCTGACCTCATTTTTCTTTCATCAATGCAGACCAGCCTGATCGCCATTTGATTGCTGGTGGTTGCAAATTCAGGCTAGCCAGATCTCTCCTTGGTCACTGGAGGTTAGTCAGTCATTTATTTATGAGATTTATATACCGCCTCATAGTGCAAGCACTCTTTAAGCGGTTTACACCATTAAGCAATGTATATTTATATTGCCCCCAACAATCTGGGTCCTCATTTTACCTACCTCGGAAGGATGGAAGGCTGAGTCAAGCCTGAGCCGGTGAGATTTGAACAGCTGAACTGTTGATCACAGTCAGCTAAAGTAGCCTGCAGTACTGCACTCTAACTGCTGCGCCACCTCGGCTCTTTCATGCTGGCCTCATCAACTATTTTCATTTCAGGATAGAAAATCAGGCCGTTTTGATCTCCTTTTGGTCAATTTAAGTTGCAGACTCCAGCTGGAGTGATCTCTCGTTTTTCATAGGTGGTTGTAAAATGAGACTGGCCTTACCTCTCTTTGCTCAGTGGAGGTTGAAATCTGAGGCCAGCCTCATTTTTCTTTCATCGGTGGAAGGTTAGTGTTGGTGTTAGGGTTAGGTTAGGGTTAGGTCAGTGGAGGTAGGAAACACAGGCCAGTCTGATGTCCCATTCTTTGTTGGAGGTTGTAAAATGAGGATGGCCTCATCTCTCTTTCCTTGCTGCAGGTTGGGCCTCACCTCCCTTTCATTAATGGAGATTGCAAATTTAGGCCAGCCTAGTCTCCCCTTCTTAACTTGAGGCTGGAAACTCAGTGGCCTGATCTCCTTTTGGTCAGTGGAGGTTACAGACTCAGGCTAGCCTGATTTCCTATTCTTTGTTGTATGTTGTAAAATGAGGGTGGGCTGATCTCCCCAGGAGACTTTGAGACAAGGCAGCTTTAGGTTTGAAAAATCAGCCCGTTCTGACCTTCCCCTGCCTACTTGATGTTGCAGAATCAGAGCAGCCTCATCTCTCTTTGATCTCTGGAGGTTGCAATCTGAGGCTGGCCTGATCTGCTGTAGTAGGTGGGCACCTATAGACTTGCAAAGTCAAGCTAGCCGGACCTTCACATCACTGCTGGAAGAGGAAAATTCAGACAGGCCTGCTTGCCTCGGCTTCTCTTGAGTTTGCAAATTCAGGTTGGCTTTACTTTCCCTTGCTCACCTGACATTGCAAACTCGGGCCAGCCTGATCTCTCTTCTTTACTGGAGTTTGCAAACTCAAACCGGAGTGACCTCCCAATCTTTGTTGGTTAAAATGAGGCCAGGCTCATCTCTCTTTGCTCTCTGGAAGTTGCAATCTGAGCCTGGACTCACCTGCCTTTCATCAGTGGAGGTTGCAAATACAGGGTAGCTTGAAATCCGCTTGGACAGTAATGGTTTCAAACTCAGGCTGACCTGATCTCTCATTGATCAATGGAGTTTGCAAACTCTGATCAGCTTTATCTCCCCTTACTGTCTGGAGGTTGCAGACTCAGGCCATCCCGATCTCTTGTTGGTCGCTGGAGGTTGCAAATTCCAGCCAGCCTGATCTCTCCTTGCTCACTGCTCACTGCTCTCCTTGCTCACTGCTCACATCACAGGCTTTGATGTGGCCTGGACCTGAGATTTGAAAAATAATAATAAATTGGTTGCCTTTAAATGAAGACCTGGTCTGTTAATTGATTAGCAAACTATTAAGGGGCTTTTGCAAGTTGTAAATGCAGGCTGGTCTGAGGTTGCAAACTCAAGGCGGCCTAATCTTTATTATAATCATGGTTTCCAAAGTGGGTAGAAATTATGGTTAAAACAATAAACTGACAGTAGCCTAATACATCCATTAAGCGGCAGCAACATGGTGTAAATATCACCGCTTTTTTCTTAAATAGTAAGAGATCAAAGTGTTCAATGCATAATGATCAAGATATCAGCAAAATACGCAAGTTGCATAGGTTTGATTAAAGTTACGTTGAAGAAATACATCCTAGCAAAAAGATTTAGAGCCCCACAGCTGTTAATACGTGCCATGGGACCTTCGTACTGGTATATAGGAGGGATTCAAAAAGTCAAGATGGCACCCATCACCATGTGATCAAGGACCGAAGCCTTTGTACGCAAATCAAGTTCCCAAGATACATAAAAAGGGGAAGCCATTTTGACTTGTTGCCCCTGTCATGACACCTTTGGCTACATCTGTGCTCTTATTCATTCAACCCATGAGCCTATTTGCAGCAATCTAGATGGCCCTTTTGGGGGAAAGGGTGATCCTTCAGATGTTGAATCCGAATGGTTTAGATCAGTATTTTTCAATCTTGTCCACTTTAAGGCATGTGCGGACTTCATTTCCCAGAATTCAGCATGCTGGCTGAGGAAATCTGGGAATTGAAGTCTACACATGTGTTAAAGTGGTCAAGTTTGAGAAACACTGACATAATCCATCAATACTGATCTCTCTTCAAATTGTACTGATTTCCCATTTTATTCTGGATCCAATTCAAGGCTTTTTAGCTATAAAAACCCTTCAAACTTTTTGGTATCAGGTATCTATTAATTTTTCCATCTTTGGCATGGAACTCCTGATAACAATAAGAAGTGCTTATTCAAAGTCCATGACCAGCCCCTCAAAATGTACTTACAGCCTGGTTCAGAAGTTCCGAAAATAAAGAGGAAGAAGAAATCTTAGGCATGTTCACTGCCTTTTTGTTATTTCTAAAAACAATAAAGGAAAGATTTAAAAAAAAAACTAATTAAAAACTATTAAAATATTTCAGTCAGTAGGCCGAGTGTTTTTGGGAAATAGCCACTGATTGTTTGAGAGGACAGTAAAATTTCTAGGTTTGATCTATCTATGGCAATCACTTTTGACAAAAATTGCCATCAAAATGAGCTGTCAGCAGCTTAGAAGCAGGACTTGACATGTAATGGATAATAGTTTCAACAAACAGGAAATGGCATTGGAAGTGTATCTGGCCAATGGAGTCAGTTTTTAAGTTAAATTCCCCAAATCATCAAACCAGGCTAATTTTCACCTTTCTCCTCACAATGCCCATCAAACGAGACATCCCGAAGCCCACATTTTGGCTCCTAAATCAAATTCAGTTGTTCTCCAGTTATTTTGAACAGAGTTTCCTAGCGCTGCAGTTCAGAATAATGAGCTGTCGGAAGTGTTGACAATTGCCATGGCAACCACCAGCCAATGAGGTTAGGAGCCAGTAATGCCACAACAATGTAATGGCTTTGATGTGGCCTGGACCTGAGATTTGAAAAATAATAATAAATTGGTTGCCTTTAAATGAAGACCTGGTCTGTTAATTGATTAGCAAACTATTAAGGGGCTTTTGCAAGTGAGCCATGAATTAGCTTCAACCCCAGCTGGTCCATCTAAATCACTTGGTCTATGCTTTTTCTTGATAGAGCCGTTATTAAGGTTAGCAATTCGTTAACACTCACTTTGATACTCTCTTGAAGAAGCTAAAGAGGTTGACCATAGAAAAAGTAATGCCATTTGCTAAAGTGTATCAGTTGGAAAACCAGCTCCTTTGGGTTTCTCATTTCCAAAGTCATATGAGCTTCAGCTTGCCTCGTTGTGGAACTGCAATTTTGGGAGTGTAGCCCTATCAATACCATCATCCTGTTCAGCAAGGGCTTTGCCTTAGTGTGTTGGGAGTAGTAGTCCCACACAACACCAGGCTGTGCTGCCCCCGGATCATGAATAAGAAAGGCAGAACTGGATTGATCTGGCCTTTCAGAAAATTGGGCTGAATTTGAATCCCCATCAAATTCAAAACCACTGAAATCCTTTTGAGGCGGGGATACGAAGAATAAAATGGGTGAGACCACCACACATATGAGGGGGAAGGGGGGGAATTGGTTACTTTAGGTAAAAAAATTGCCATTTCACTTTGATGTTTGGGATGCACCGATTTTAGGTGTGCTGCTCGATTTTCATAAGCTTCTTCTCTTAGGCTGGCAAAAAGGTACCGTATTTTTCGGAGTATAAGACGTACCGAAGTATAAGACGCACCTTAGTTTTGGGGGAGGAAAACAAGGAAAAAAGACCTCTGCCTCCAAGCAATTTGCCAAACAGCAAACAGCAAATAGCACAGATGATATACACTGTTTGCTGTGTATTTCTGTGCATGTGTGCCTGACCCAAATAAATAGCAAAGAATTGGAGAAATGTACATTATGCCAGAAAGTTTTCTTAGATGTAGTCACAATAACTCCTCCCAATTATTTAAATAGATCTACTCCAAGATAAGTCAGGATTTAACTCTAATACTAAACAGGACACTGTTACATTTCAGACTATACTTGTACCGAGCTGTTAAAATTAATTAAAATTTCTGGAAGTATACATTATTCTCTATTATTTAAAAGAAGATACAATAGCACTGGGACTCTTCAGAGCAAGCATTTATTTTAAAAAGCTTCTTTATTTTGTTAAGTTGTCTAGATTTACAGGGGTCTCCAACCTTGGCAACTTTAAGACTTGTGGACTTCAACTCCCAGAATTCCACAGCCAGCAAAGCTAACAAAGCTGGCTGTGGAATTCTGGGAGTTGAAGTCCACAAGTCTTAAAATTGCCAAGGTTGGAGACCCCTGGCTCTAGAACAATAATAAAGCAGTCTTTAAAAAATAAGTCTAATAATTTGAACATTCTACATACATTTATAGTTATTCACTTACCCCTTTGCATTCAATTCAGCAGAAAATAAAAATCTGTGCATCTCTCCCAGCTATTTGCCTCTTTGCAAGCTAGTTTCACTTTCATTTTAGCACGTGGCAAATCAGCTGTAGGTCAGGAAGCTGCTAATGACTTGCTTGGCTTTATAGGCTCTTCCCTCTTTGCTGCAAACAGGTAAATTGCTGGAAGACAGAGGCCAAAGGGTGGGGGTGGCTGGGTGGGTGGGGCTACATTCGATGTATAAGATGCACCCAAGTTTTCACCCTCTTTTTGGGGGTAAAAAGGTGCGTCTTATACTCCAAAAAATATGGGTAATTCTCTTCCACTGGAAGCTGATGCAACGGGTTTTGCAAGCAGCAAATATCTGCAACAATTGATACCAATTGTGTAACAATGCCCTCATGCAAAGGACAGAGACTTGTGTGGATGATATAAAATCACTCTCTCCAGGAAATGGCCATGGCTGAACAAATGGACCCTCCTTCCCTCAGGGTTATGTTCAAAGGAGGCTTCAGTTCAATTTCTAGCAATCACAGAGCAGCAGGGTTGTCTGCAGGGGGCCAAAAAAAAAAAGTAAAAATGGTGGGTGAAACCATGCAGTGGAAATCCTGCCTCTTTTTTTTATGCCCATCGCATGTAAAAGAATTGGGACTTCAGCCAACATTTTGGCTCCTAAATCAAATACAGTTGTTTTATGCAGGAATGGCTATCTTGGCTTTTTGACTCCCCCCCCCAGTGCCTCTGGTTAGATGGGGTTAAGGGGGGTCTCTATGGGCTGCTGTTCTCCCCCCCAATATTTGCTCAAAGAACATAGTTTGTGTTTGCAAATGGAACCACGGTTTTCTGAATTAAAGTGCACAAAACACTGACCATGAACCTGGATAACTTGCTGCACCAATGCTAGTTAAACCAAACTTAGCTTAGCGCACTGTGTGCACTCATGCATGATGGTCAGTTGTCTCAATCATAATCACGAAGGCCCCGTGGTGCATCTTCCACCCCGCAAGCATCCTTCCTGATTCACTGTTTGAGAGAAGGTCCAGGCTAATTTGGTTCAATGGGTGAGGCACCAGGCTAGAAAGTGCGAAATTGTGAGTTCAAATCCTGCCTTAGACATGAAAGCTAGCTGGATGATTCTTGGCCAGTTACTCTCTCTCAGTCCAACCGACCTCACAGGGTGGTTGTTATGGGGAAAATAAGGAAGGTGTGTTGGACATGTTCTCCTCCCTTGGGTTAGTTGAAAAAATAATAATGGTTAGGATATAAATATATAAATAAAAAACAAACAGCCGGCTGCCATTTTGATCTTTCTCTCAGCAAGGTGCACGGGTCTCCCCTGAAGCTGCAGCTCCCAAAAGTCTTCGTGACCCTTTTATCTGGATGAGGCACCCTCCAAAAATACAGAAAGGTGGACACCCCCACACAATTTCCCTTCTTTTAATATTGCTTTTCCTTGAGATTGACTTCTTGAGGATTTTCCCCTTCTTTCTTCTTCCCCGTTCTTCTGGGGACAGAAGGGCCTTTTCTTGGGCGCATCTGGTGGCCTTTTACTTCATGAAATTCAGAACAAGTTACCTTTCAGTTTCTTTTTTTTATTATTTATTTTTATTACACTTTTTCTCTTTACATATCTCTATTACAAATTTAACAGATCTGTGACATTATTCGTACAACAAAAATCAATATTTGGTACATTATATATGTTCTATTTCCAAACGTTCTACTCCTTTATGTACATTTCGATTTCTTATTTCTATTATCTATCCATTCATACCATTTCTCCCATACCGCATAATATTCCGAGTCATCCTTTCCCTTTAACTCTAATGTGAGTTTATCCATTTCTGTGCAATCAAATATTTTTTGAATTACTAATCCCTCTGGCGGTATACTATCTTCCTTCCAATACTGCACAAAGGCAATCCTTGCTGCCGTTATTATATGTAACATCAAATACTTTATCTTTCTGTTATATTCCACCCAAATTATCCCCAGGAGAAACAATTCCGGTTTAAGTTCTATTTGACATTTAGTTGACTCTTGGAGCCATTTCTGTATATTCATCCAATATCTTTTCGCTTCGGGGCATGACCACCATGACTGAAAGAAAGTACCTTGTCCCTGTTTACATTTCCAACATTTTGGATTTAAATTTGGGTACATCTTGGCCAACCTTGCTGGCACCAAATGACAATGATAAAACATCTTATATTGGTTTTCCTTATAGGCCATTATTGTATAATTTTTATTCCAAATTTTTTCCCATTCTTCTAATTCTATATTATATCCAAAGTTTTTGGCCCAGGCAATCATGGGTTCTTTCACAACCTCCTCCGCCCTTTCAAAATTTAGTAAATAATTATATATTTTGGTTATTAGCTTTCCCTCTGGGCCTACTAACAATTTATCTAATTGTTGTGATTCAACATCAAATCCATATTCCTCTGCACCTTTTTTGTATCTAGATTGTAACTGTAGATATGGCCACCAATCAATACATATTCCCTGTTCCTTTAACTCCTGATTGTTTTTAAGTTTCCCTTGATTATCTAAAATTTCATTATATCTACAAATTTTGCCTACATCTAGTGTGTTAGGGTGTATCATTGCCTCCATGGTGGATAGCCACCCGGGGATCTTCATGTAATGTTTTTTCTTTATCTTCCCATATTTGTATCAGCGCATCCCTTATTTTATGTCTATAAAAATACGAATGTGCCTTATTTCCCCTATCCCACAAAGGCATGCCACCCCTTTTGTAAATCATGCCCTTCCAGAGTTAAAATTCTTCTATTTTTTAAATTTATCCAATCTCTAATCCATACTAATATCGCTGCCTTAGAGTTCCCACACTGGAAGTCCAAAGCCACCTCCACTTCTACTATCCTCAAGTGAAACTAATTTTATCTGTGCCTTCCTACCTAACCAGACAAATTTTATAATTATTTTGTTTAGATCTGTGAAAAACCTCATGTCCAATTTTATAGGGATTGTTTGAAATAGGTAAAGTAATTTAGGTAAAATGTTCATTTTAATAGTCGCTATTCTTCCTAATAGAGATAACTGTAGTGTCCCCCACCTTTCCAGATCCTTATTTGTTGAAATAATTTTATATAACTGTCATCTTTTATTGAGGAGCATCTCGCTGTTATCCAAATTCCTAAATATTTAATCTTCTTAGCAATTTGTAATCCCATTTCCCTCTCTAGTTCTCTTTTCTGATTCATTGTTAAATTTTTGACTAACATTTTGGTTTTTTCTTTGTTAATTTTGAGGCCCGATAGTTCTCCATATTTTTCTATTTCTTGTAGTAAAATGGGGCCAGTTTCCAATGGCTCCTCAATAAAAAATACCAGGTCGTCAGCAAAGGCCTTCTCTTTTTTAATTCTGGTTCCTTTTATTTCTTGATTCGCTCTAATTCTGATTAATATTTCTAATGTCAGGATAAAGAGTAGAGGTGACAATGGACATCCCTGGCGTACTCCTTTCGTTATTTGGAATGTTTTTGTGCTGTCCCCATTTAATATTACACTTGCCTTTTGGGTGGTATATATTGCTTCTATCATATTTTCAAATTTGCCTCCAAAGTTCATATTTCTAATTTGTCGAGCCATAAATTGCCAATTTAAGTTATCAAAAGCCTTTTGGGCATCCAGAAAAATGAGGGCTGCTTGTTTTTCTGGATGGGCTTTGTAATATTCAAGTTGTGAGGGAAGGAAAATAGGGGTCTGATTATATACATCTCAGAAGGATAGTAGGCCCTAAAAGTTACATGAACCAAAGTTTTAGACAGAAAGATTGCAAAGTGTATCAGAACTATTTGTAATTTTGATGAGCTGTTGCTGTGAAATGTGATTTTGCAAAGTATGTAGTTTTGAGATTTATTTGGAATTAGAAGGTTGAAACAGTGAGAAATAGGGAACTGAAACTAGACGAAGGCAGAGTTTTGAGATGTACATGGGTATATGCGGAGACTGTCTGTCACTAAGACAGAACAAGGAAGTAAGTTGTGAAATGCGTGCAGAAAAGTATAAAAAGAATGTCTTGGGATGAGTTCAGGGCCTCTGGCCATAGCTAATCCTTGCTGGACTCAGCTACATCAGTGGACCTCATTGCAATGGGTTATTGATATAAGTTGTGTTGTGATGGCTGTTCATGTTCCAAATTGCTCATGAAATAAACCTCTGAATCTCAAAGTAAGATTTATTGTTTGTGGTTTGCCTGTGTTCCTTTTTTGTTGGAATATTTTTATCACACAGTATATTCACCACGGTTCTTGTATTATCTCTTATTTGCCTTGCCGGTAGAAATCGATTCTGATCAGGGTGTATATTTTCATGTAATAATTTTTTCAACCTCTCTGCTATAATGTTCATAAATATTTTATAATCAGCATTTAGGAACGAAGTTGGCCTATAATTTCTAATTTGGTTCTTATCTGTGCCCTCTTTCGGTATCAAGGTGATATATGCCGTCCTCCACGATTCCGGTAATTTTGCTTCACTCAACGCTTCGTTGCATTTTTCCAGTAATAACGGTTCTATTAACTCCCTCATATTTTTATAGATTTCTCCTGGGAGGCCATCTGGCCCTGGGGTCTTGTCCTTTTGTTTCTGAATTGCCTCTTTCAGTTCTACTGTTATTTCTCTATTTAACATTACTTTTTTCTTCCTCTAGTCATGACATCCCTTCCCCCTTCAAATAATTACTTATTTTATCCTTCGCTATTTCTTCCTGTTTATAGAGATTCTCAAAAATATTTTTGTGTGATCATCTTTTTCTCCTCTTCGTTATTTTGTAAATGCCCCGTTTCATCATATAGCTGTTGTATTATCCTTCCTTCTTTTTCTTTTTTCAATGTATAAGCTAGCCATCTCCCTGGCTTGTTGGCGTGTTCAAAAAAGTTTTGTTTGGTAAATTTTAAGTTTCTTGCAATGTCATCTTGTTCTAATATATTTAATTTATGTTTAGCTAAGGTCAATGTTTAGTTTAGCCTGGTGATTAACCACTAGACAAAAGGAGCGGAAAACAATTTTCCTTCCTTCCTTCCTCCCTCCCCTCAAAAGTTAAGTTATATTGAATTTAATTGAAAGCAAAGAACGTTGCAATTAAGGTGTAAGAACTGTTTTCTGCCCTAATAAGATGGGAAATTGTTAAAACTGAGGGATCTGGCATTTTGAAACCCAGATCTAATAAGCTTAGCATATTTGTTCAGTTTAAACTACAATTTCATTTAGGACCATTTGGTGAAGAAGGGATTTCCCTTAAAACATAATTGACCTTATTTATATCATTGAAGGGTCATTTTATCAAAAAGAGGATACAAATGGCAAAAAAAAAATCAGTGCCCTTGTGATGCAAATACCATCAGTTGTCTGGACAGCTTTGGAAACATCAGATTTTGTCCACTGTTGGGAGGACAGGGGGATGAAGTCCAAATTAAAATGTTGAATTTTAGATGTCATTGTTTTAATCAACCCATTCCTATCACATAAGCCACTAATAGTCTTTGGGCTGAGGCAAGATATAAGCCCAATAAATAAGTAAATATTCATTTAATAATAAAGGGAATTTACAGCCCGCTTAGAGAGGGCTGTAAAGCACTGTAAAGCGGTATATAAGTCTAAGTGCTATTGCTATTTAAGGAAGCACTTTATTCAAACATTCCAGCCAACGAAGTGCAATACATTTATGCAGATTTTTAAAGAAAAACAAACCAAAATAAACATAACACTATCCCACCAAGAGCAATAACTAGAGATTTGTATTTAGCAATCCAATTCCTTGGCACTCAATAATATGGGGATCCTTGGAAGAGTCTTCGTCTTCTGATTTTGTCACTGTAAACTTAGCCTGCAAACAATAAACAAAAAAAAACATGCTTTCTTAAATTGTTCTTTGCATAAACTGGACTCTAGGCAAAGTAAAACACATACAAAAATTCAAAAATTACAAATACAGGTAAGTCCTGCAAGTGGGACCAGCAACATCGTTAAGCAAAAAGTCACGTGACTGCACCGGACTTCCATCAGTTCTGCTATAGTCATTAAGCAAATCACCATTGGTCATTAAGTGCAACATTAATGATGATTTCCTGCCAGCTTCCCCATTGACTCCTCTTGTGAGAAGCCAGCTTTGGAGGTCAGAAATGCTGACCATGCAACTATGGGATGTGGTGACCGTCGTAAATGCACACTGGTTGTGAAGTGCCAAATCATAATCACATGACTGCAAGACCGTTGTGATGGCCACAAGTTCAAGGACCGATCTTAAAACTTTTCAATACTACCATAAATTTAAACAATTCCTGAATGAGGCAGTCAGTAAGGGAGGATTACCTATAAAGTCATATTTATAATTACTAAAATATCAGCATCAGTTGAATTCCCCAAAGAGAACATTCTGAAGTCAGAGTGCCAACCCCAAAAAGACTTTATATATCTGATATGTGTGCTACGGTTAGGTTAGGTTAGGTTAGGTTAGGTTAGGTTAGGTTAGGTTAGGTTAGGTTAGGTTAGGATAGGATAGGATAGGATAGGATAGGATAGGATAGGATAGGATAGAATTTCTTATTGGCCAAGTGTGATTGGACACACAAGGAATTTGTCTTTGGTGCATATGCTCTCAGTGTACATAAAAGAAAAGATAAGTTCATCAAGAATCATAAGGTACAACACTTAATGATAGTCATAGGGTATAAATAAGCAATCAAATCACATTAGGAAACAGTCAATATAAATCGTAAGGATACAAACAACAAAGTTACAGTCATGCAGTAATAAGTGGGTGGAGATGGGTGATAGGAATGATGAGAAGATTAATAGTAGTGCAGATTTAGTAAATAGTTTGACAGTGTTGAGGGAATTATTTGTTTAGCAAAGTGATGGCGTTCGGGGAAAAACTGTTCTTGTGTCTAGTTGTTCTGATGTGCAGTGCTCTATATAGCGTCGTTTTGAGGGTAGGAGTTGAAGCAGTTTGTGTCCAGGATGTGAAGTGTCTGTAAATATTTTCACAGCCCTCTTTTTGACTCGTGCAGTATACAGGTCCTCAATGGAAGGCAGGTGGGTAGCAATTGTTTTTTCTGCAGTTCTGATTATCCTCTGAAGTCTGTGTCTGTCTTGTTGGGTTGCAGAACCAAACCAGACAGTTATAGAGGTGCAGATGACAGACTCAATAATTCCTCTGTAGAACTGTATCAGCAGCTCCTTGGGCAGTTTGAGCTTTCTGAGTTGGCGCAAAAAACCCATTCTTTGTTGTGCTTCTTTGATGACGTTTTTGATGTTAGGTGTCCATTTTAGATCTTGCGATATGGTCGTATCTAGAAATTTGAAGGTCTCTACTGTTGATACTGTGTTGTCTAGTATTGTAAGAAGTGGAAGTATGGGAGGGTTTCTCCTAAAGTCTACCACCATTTCTACGGTTTTGAGTGTATTCAGTTCCAGATTGTTCCGGTCGCACCACAAGGTTAGTTGTTCAACCTCCCATCTGTATGCGGATTCATCAATCTCGAATGAGGCCAATCACTGTTGTGTCATCTGCGAACTTCAGTAGTTTAACAGATGGATCGTTAAGAGATGCAGTCATTGGTATATAGAGAGAAGTGGAGAGAGCACACAGCCTGGGGGGGGGGGGCTGTGCTAACTGTACAGGTATCTGATGTGATTCTGCTTAGCTTCACCTGCTGCTTCTTGTTTTTTAGGAAGCTTATGATCCATTTACAAGTGTGTTCAGGTACCGCTAGCTGGTTCAGCTTAGTTAGAAGAGTGTCTGGAATGATAGTATTGAATGCTGAACTAAAGTGTACAAAGAGGACCCTTTGGAGATTCAAGATGTTGTAGGATGTAGTGCAGAGCCATATTAACAGCATCATCTGTTGATCTGTTTGCTCGTTTTGCAAATTGCAGGGGGTCTAACAGTGGATCCGTGATGGTTTTCAAGTGGGACAGCACTAGCCTTTCAAAGGTTTTCATAACTACAGATGTTAGAGCAACTGGTCTGTAGTCGTTCAGTTCCTTGATGGTGGGCTTCTTCGGCACTGGGATGATAGTAGAGCGTTTGAAGCAAGAAGGAACATAGCACATCTCTAGCGATTTATTGAAGATTTGGGTGAAGATGAGGGCCAATTGGTCAGCACAGACTTTTAAGCAAGAAGGAGTTATCTTGTTTGGGCCTGGAGCTTTTCCTGGCTTTTGTCTGTGAAATAGATCTTGCATTTCCTTTCATGTGATCACTAGGGGTTGTGAACTCAATGGTATGGGGTCAGTTGTAGGAGGCTTGGCCATTGTTGGTGTGTCTGAGATGGGGGTTGTGGAGATAGGTGGCTGTACTTTCCTTTCAAACCTGCAGTAAAACACGTTCAGGTCATCTGCCAGTTGCTGATTTCCTTCAGCATGGGAAGGTGGTTTGCCACAACCAGTGATATTTTTAAGAGTTTTCCACATGTTTGCTGGTTCATTTGTTGAGAACTGATTCTTTAGCTTTTCAAAGTAGCTTCTTTTTGCTGCTCTGATCTCCCTTGTTAATACATTTCTGGCCTGATTGTACAGCATTTTATCACCTTTTCTATAGGCTTCCTCTTTGGAATGACGTAGCTGCTTAAGTTTAGCTCTGAACCAACGTTTGTTGTTGCTGTATATTCACAAGTTCCTGGTCGGTACACATAGGTCTTCACAGAAGCTGGCATATGTTGTTACAGTATCTTTGAGTACTCATCCAAGTCTTCAGAGGTATCTTCAAAAATATTCCCATCAGTGCAGTCAAAGCAAGCCTGTAGCTTTAACTTTGCCTCCTCTGTCCAAGTCTTCACTGACTTAATTGTTGGTTTTGTGGTTTTAAGTCTTTGCCTGTAAGCAGGTACAAGGTGAATCATGCAATGATCAGAGTGTCCCACAGCTGCTCGTGGTAAAGACCGATAAGCATCTTTTAGTGTTGTGTAGCAATGGTCTAAAGTATTCTTGCCTCTAGTGGGACAATTGACATGCTGAAAGTATTTTGGTAGCTCTTTCCTTAAGTTTGCCTTGTTTAAATCTCCCAAAATAATGGCCAGTGAATCGGGGTATTTGGCTTCAGCCAAATGATGTTCAAGGAAATTTCAAGTTTGTGTCCTGCTGGCATGCACCCACTGTACAAAATGTGGATGGTTAAAAGTATCTTCAGGCAGATTACTCCATAATCTGGAGTAGACAAGTAGACAAGGCAATGAAGCTACCTCAAGAAGTAGGTGCTAGAGGGCAGCAAGGATTTGGAGGATAAAAGCCGCAATTGTTATGCATCCTATCTTAGGTTCAATATATCTAAAGTAATTGCCATTCTTTCCTGTACACATTGAATTGTGGAGGGCATCATTGTATCCTTTGCTTCCCAGTAAACCATCCTGTGCCAGTCTTTTTTTTCACTAGAGATCATGCCATACCAATGCTGGCCAGACTGACAGCTTTGGAAGATCAAGTGATCTGTAAAGAAAACTGCTACTTACTTTTGTCAGGAGTTCTGCAAAATGTATTGCAGTTTCTGTGTGCAGCGTAATTGGTCCAGTTTTTATTCTCGATTCCCCATTTGCTAAAGCCATGAAAATGATCAGCTGGAGGGGATCAAAAACAAACCAGCATTATGTATGTCTAAAAGGGATGCAATACTCCCGTTATATATATATATATAAAAAGAAAACACATTATTTGACTATCTGACCAGAGGATCTTTTATCGGATGCCTTTCTTTCTAGATGTTTTTGCTTCCACCATTCTGAAAGATTGCAACCAGTCAAGTCACTGAAAAATGTACGGTTGCAATCCTGAACACATAATTAGGGAGTAAGTGCCACTATACTTAAAGATATTTATAAAGTAATATTACTTTTTATTATAAGTTAATAAAATGTATTCATCAGAAAAGCTTCTACCACAGTGGTTCCTAATCTATGTGGCTTGGCGGCCTGGCTGGGGGGGGCGGGGGGGGGGGAAGAAGGGAACCAGGCCGCGTAAGTGGCGGGTCGGCATGCATGCGGTCGCAGTGTGTGGCCGGGTTCCGAATGGGCCACAGCCCGGTAGTGGACTGCGGCCTGGAGGTTGGGGATCTCTGTTCTACCAGACTCCTTTTGATTTTTTTTAACATGACTGTCCTCCTACAACTTATTTTTACCATCCCTATTATAAAATACACTAAATCTATGGCCTTTTCCAGTTTCACGCAAGGTTCTATTGCTCTGGAAAGAATCTGGATCTCCAGGCTATTTTTTAGCTTGCTGCTTTATTATTGTTGCTAGTTAAACAGAATTCATTAGTGGATCAGTTTGGTCAATCTTACTGAGGATGGTGTAGAAAACCCAAGCCATAATGGCTCGAAGATGGGTATCACTTCGGTAAATTTTTATCTCGAGCTATTTTGTATTAATGCAACTATTTAGCGTCATGAAAACAACCACTTTCTTCCCCCCCAAAAAAGGCAGGTTTACAGAAAAATAAGGCTATAGAAAAGTAAGCCCAATTTTTTTTGTAAATGTCTATCAAAATTTGCAAAGTTATAGAGGTGGCTTTTCAGAACTGCAGGTGGAATTGAAAGAGAACCTTTCATAGTGAATGATCTGTGAATGATCTGTTGAATTAAGTGGTTTTCTTTTGTCAGATCCGCTTTTCCATTTTCACTAACAGCCAAGGCCAGAAAATCCCAACTCCAAAGAGTTGGGGTTTCTCTCTTCTTGCATACCTCCCAATTGAGGTATGCAAGAAGAGAAAAAACCCGGGAATCCATGTGGCTCAAATCTCTCCTAGGACACCAGTCTGCTCCCCAAAATAGTAGGAAAGTTAAACCTCTGAAGAGTTGAGCTAAATTTTTTCTCCTTCATGGCATACAACGGAAATGGTGTTAAAAACAAACAAAAAAGAGAGATAATGTCTCTATTTGTTTTCCAACTGAGACTGGTCTCAAATTCACCAAAATGCTGGAAATGTCAGACTATTTCCATATTAGTAGGCTCCTAATAAAGCTCAGTAATTATTAGAAACAGTTTTCTTTCCACTTCACTCTCCAGCGGTGTAGGATTACAACTCAAATCCACCAGCAATTGAAGAGGATAGGACTTCACAGGCCACCATAGCTTTTTAACAGATTAACAGAGTTGGAAGGGACCTTGCAGGTCATCTAGTCCAACCCCCTGCCCAAGCAGGAGACCCTACATCTGCCTCTACCTAGGATCGAACTCACAACCTCCTGATTGTGAGGCAAGAGCTCCACCTCTAGGCCACAGCAGCTTGTGAGTGACACATTGAGAAAACCTGGATACTGAATCAGTAACGCCTTGGAACCCTAATCCACATGTATGAGAAGGTGTACATGTGACATCTCCGCTTGTACTTTTTTGTGAGAGATTTCCCACATGCAGAACTTACTTGGTCCTGCAGATAATCATCCACAGCGCCTCCATGCCGAAGGTTTCCCAGCAACATCTCTGCTGCTTCGATTCCAACTTTGTCTGCATTTTTACCTGCAAGAAAAATGAAGTAGGTGTGTGATTTAAATAAGATGCTCATCTAACAAGATTGCCTCTTCAATAAATGAAAATATGTTCAGAATAGATTTCTATCTCTGGATGGTTTAATTATTATAAAAGGCATCCATTCACCTTCACAAGGTAGTCAGGGAGAGTTATAAAGTTTTGCTTTGCGATGAAATTTGATATCAGATATTCATAGAGTTATATCTGCTTTAGGATAAATTGAAGTTATATTTGATTTACTATGTCTATTACGGTTTCTCCCAAATATGTGCTATAGTAAGAGCTCAATTTAGTGATACAATGAATTTTGCGTGCAATGGACCCAAAGACACAGGCATTGAAATGTTGACATAATTATGCAAGTGAAGTATATGGATGCAAATGATGTCACTGGTATTATGAACTAATCACTAACTCAATGTAGATTTGGCTTTCACAGCTAAGGTAGTATACTGTTTCATTATGCCATTAAGGTGTCTCTTATCTTCGGTTTTCCCTTTGCTTTTCCTTCCCTCTCCTTTTTTGTTAATCATCTCTCCTCTTTTTTCCCTCCAAGGTCTCTTCTGCCCCAACTTTCTTATAAGGAAGTCTCCAAATAATCCTTTACTTACTTTACCTTAAACAACAATGCTCCCTGTCATCACAGCCTCTTTTTCCAGCTGATTTAGAAGATATGGATTCAAAGGGCAGAGAAAGCAGATTCTATCTCATTCTCCTCTCATACATGTTACCCTGTGGTAAGATGGGAGGCCAATAAATTTATGGATATATATATGTGTGTATATACCAGGGGTCAGCAACCCGCGGCTCTGAAGCCGCATGTGGCTCTTTCATCCCTCTGCTGCGGCTGCCTGTTGCCAGTCGGTTCCACAATTGATAGGGCTTTCGGTTAGGACAGGTGGAGGAAAAAGGATGCTGCGCTAGGAGGAGACTCTATGGTGGGGGAACCGGACTTCCAGTCGGCAGAGGAAAAAGGATGTCATGGTAGGAGGAGACTCTATGGCAGGGGAAGTGGAAGGCTCCAGAATTGAATGAGGGGCTTCCGGTTAGGACCTTTGTGGCTCTTTGAGTGTTTAAGGTTGCCAACCCCTGGTATACACACACACACACACACACACACACACACACTTTCTCTTCAGAACTGGCCGTACACTCAGCCAGGGCAAGCTCTCTATTTGTAATAAAGAGATCTTTTGGACTAGAAGACCTATGTTACCTTATTGGAGATATTATTTATTTATTTATTAAATTTATATGCCACTCAGAGATGCCTTATCAGGCAGATAGGTGGCATCAAATGAAATAAATAAATAAATATGTCATAATGAAGCTGTCATCAGATAAGAACATAGACTGGATATATAATCCTGAGAAAGGAGCTGGAGATGTGATGCTAGGGAAGACATTGCAATGCTTTTGGTTTGAGCCTTTTACAAAATGGCTACTAAGGAAGCCAAGTCACATGAAGCAATGTAAAGCTCTCACCTCTTTTACCAAGGGATGATCCTGCCAGCAAGCAGCCAGTGGATGTCTCTGCAATAATTCTAAATAAAGTAAAAACTTATAGAATTATATGAAAACATTGAAGCTCACCCCTCCTTTTCTCTCCTCAAAAACAGCTCACAAGAAACCAGGGCTTCCTATGGCAATAAAATGGACTCTCAAATGACAACCAAACTCACTCACATAATTCCAGATCCTGTTCCAAAGGCCTCATTATCCGACTCTCTAACAGTCTGAATATTGACATAAAGATCCCGGATCTCTTTCCTGATACATTTCACTGCAGCAGAAGCCATCTCTTTGGCCACCTAAAGTAACAAAATGAAAGGAATATATGGAATTCCCAGTGCAAGAGCTTTCCTTCATCTATGTATTTTACATAGAAAGAGGGTGGGGAAAGATTGCAATTTTGCAGAAATTTGCAAATGATGTCTCCTGAAAAGTTGATCTAGAGACTGTTTGCTTAGAGTATCTTGCCTGATAATCCTGGCCATTTGTACAGAGTTTTGTAGAGTACAACATGAACCCATTTCAGGTTAAATACTCTATTTAGTGTTCGAATGGCAAGTCAGGGGCTGAACTCAAGTATGTTGGAAAAAGAAATAAACATGAAAGTCTTTAAATTGAATCAAACACAGGAATAGGACTACTGCCCTCCGGTTTATTGAGTTTGTTGGTGATAACAAAAACTACAAGATTACTAACTACAAAAAACTATAAAACTACTTCTGAAGAGGTTCTGGAGACCATGTCAAAGACTCTGGATGGTGTCAGTCTTAGGACCTCAGGTTATATAACCCTGCTACAGAAAGGAACACTTTGTTATGCTGTTATCATAACTAAATTGCCCATATTATTTTTCAAGGTAACATGGCATCTTTCTAAACCATAGTTAGCATAACAATAGCTTGCTGATAACCAGAGGAATGGTGCATTCCATCTAGGAAATCATAAGCTATTATTTACAAATTCTAACATGTTAACTAAACCGAACTATATTATAATTTAAAGCAGTGTGAATTTAATCCAACTTTGGATCCAAATCTTACAGGACAAGCCCTTTTCTTCACCTAAATCTATCAGACATACTTACTTTGATTGGCAAAGCCCCAGCTACAAAGGCTCTTCCATGTATCTTGGTCACCGTACCACGTATAGTAAAATTGATTGGGTTTAGCTGCTTAACCGGGGACATTCGGACAACCACTTCACCGCCCCCTTTAGGATAGTAGCCCCTGTTAAAAAGTAATGACACACAAGCAGAGCTCAAAATAATGAATTGTGGGATTTTTTTTGCCAATTAAAGATAAATCTTCTCAAGCATAAATAGCAGTCCTGCAAAAGGCTGGTTTAATGAGATTTAATGAGGACCCAGATTGTTGGGGCGAATATGCTGACTCTCTAAACCTCTTAGAGAGGGTAGTAAAGCACTGTGTATATAAGTCTAAATGCTATTGCTATTAATCTAGTGCTCTATTTCCTACACTACCTCATTAGTGTATCTTTGATAAGCCCACAAGCAGGATACAAATATCAGGGGTCAAGAAAAGGCAGGTCAAGAGCAGAAGGAACTATCACTTCACTCTTTACTCCCAAAGTACATCTAGTCCTCTTGGTCTAAAATCATCTGGCTTTGAGTGATGTGCAAATTCCAAAAAGAAGATGGAACGAGGACAAAGACGCGAAGGAGAAAATCAAAAAGCAATTCAATTTAATTGAGCCATAATTTAATTAATTAAATAATTAATAAACAAGTTGTCCAAGTTGTTAAATAAAAGAGTTCAAGGGAAGCTACTCTCTAGTTTCCAGAGGCTGCGCTTTTACTTTTAATGGCCTCTGCCTTAGAAGGCCACTAAAGCTGGTCATAAGCTAAAGGAAGGGAATACTGTCTGTTGCCAAAATGCAGGAAAGTTATTGGAGATGGAAATTTGTGATCATAGAGACAAGACACAACTCAACATACAACTGGAACTCACCTCCTTTTTATGTCACAGTCTATACTCAAACCAAACTTCTCAGCTATTGGCTTGAAGATCTGGAAAGTAAATACATTTATGAAAAATGCAGGTATACCCTTTTAATGAATAAAAAACCCTTTAGTCATGTTGCCAGATTGATGCAAAAAACAGTATATCTGTCTGAAGGCCTCACTATTTTATCTGAGTATGGAAAACTGAAATTTCTATGGACAATGGTTTGCTGTTAAAAACTGTAATTTCTTCATGTTTTAAGGACAAACTATGATCTGTGCAAATCACTTCTATGTGCCTGGGACATACCGTATTTTTGGAGTATAAGACGCACTTTAGTTTTGGGGGAGGAAAACAAGGGAAAAAGGCCTCTGCCTCCAAGCAATTTGCCAAACAGCAAACAGCACAGATGACATATACTGTTTGCTGTGTATTTCTGTGCATGTGTCCCTGACCCATAGAAATAGCAAAGAATTGGAGAAATGTACATTATGCCAGAAAGTTTTCTTAAATGTAATCACACCAACTCCTCCAATAATAACAGAGCTGGAAGGGACCTTGGAGGTCTTCTAGTCCAACCCCCTGCTTAGGCAGGAACCCTACACCACTTCAGTTCTAACTTCAGTTCTAATTGTCCTAACTGTCAGGAAATTTACTGAACAGGACACTATTACATTTCAGATTATACTTTTACAGATCTTTAAATTTTATGTGGCTTTCTGGAAGTATACATTCTCTGCTATTTAAAAGAAGATACAAAAGCACTGGGCCTCTTCAGAGCAAGCATTTATTTTAAAAAGCTTCTTCATTTTGTTAAGTTGTCTAGAACAATAATAAAGCAGTCTTTAAAAAATAAGTCTAATAATTTGAACACTCTACAAACATTTAACAAAGTAACAGAATCTGCCTCTACCTAGGATAGAACTCACAACCTCCCGATTGTGAGGCAAGAGCGCTTTCCTCTAGGCCACAGCAGCTTGCAGTTTACTTCCTTTCAATTTCAGCAGTCAAACATTGCCCAGCAGTCTATTTCAATTTGTCTCCTCACAGCCACCATAGTTAGCTTCATTTTACCACATGGCTTCTGAGTCAGCTGTGTGTCGGAAGGCAGATATTTTCTTCTTGTGCTAATCAGGCTTTGCCCTGTTTGCTGTAAGAGTTAAATTGCTGGCAGGCAGAGGCCAAAGGGTGGGGGTGACTGGGTGGGTGGGGCTGCATTCAGTGTATAAGACGCACCTAAGTTTTCACCCTCTTTTTGAGGGTAAAAAGGTGCGTCTTATACTCCGAAAAATACAGTATTCTAATCTGCCACAAATTAGAAGTAGAATCTCATAGATACTCCTTTAGACATAAAACAAAAGGAACGGAGCCAAGTGATTTCAAGGCCCACGATGACTATCATTTTATGTAACATGAGGCAATGTAGCAGATATTCTACAGCAGGGCTGTCAAATTCCTGGCCCGCGGGCCAGATGCGTCACACACTGGCCACGCCGATGCCCGGTTTAACAAAGGGGGGGGGGGAAGTCCCGATACATCACGTGACGCCGCTGTGACGACGTGCGTTTGACACCTCTGTCCCAGAGAAAGAATTAGGAGGAGGGATAATATGCCGTTTCATTTCTTTTCAGGCAGACAAAATCATTCTCATTCTCTGTGTTTCCAATAGAAAAGAATATTTGTAGCTCAAGATTGAACTGTGTAATCCTTGAAGTTTCTCTGGTTGGTTGTTGTTTGGTTGGTTGTTTTCCTGCAGACATTTCATCACCAAACTAGGTAGTATCATCAGTGCTGGTTACCAAGGTTGATAATCATGATGAGGTTACCTAGTTTGTTACTGAAATGTTTGCAAAAAACCCCACCAAATTCATTGAGCACTAAGTACCCTCCAGTCTCTGTTTTTCACTTGACATACAGCTTTGACTAAGAAATACCTAATCAATAAAAATAAAACAACCAATTATATTATAATCACCCTCTTTGCAATGTGGGCAGATGTGCCATATTATCCACAGAATCCCATTATTTTCAGTAATAAAAATATTTAGCATCCAACTGAGTAATTACAAGCAGCAAACAAAGTTCAGAAATAACCCTTCACTTGATTGTGACAAGTCCAAACGAATAGATATGAAGGCACTTATTACAATCTGAATAAAATTGATTAAAGCAGTTTTAACTTGTTTTAACATTGTTCTAAAAAGCTTTGTCACTGCTTCACCAGAGATGTTGCTCAAGCTTTAAAAAGTTAACAAGGCAGCACATCACAACACATATAAGAAAGGGAGCAAGTCTTGGCTCATGAGCATCCATCCTGAGCAGTATTTCCCAACCTTGGCAACTTGAAGATGTCTGGACTTTAACTCCCAGAATTCCCCAGCCAGCGAATGCTGGCTGGGGAATTCTGGGAGTTGAAGTCCAGACATCTTCAAGTTGTCAAGGTTGGGAAACACTGATCCTGAGTGTTTTGAACCTCCTGTGCTTGATTTTAGCCCATTTAATTTATGACATCAGCTCTTAAAAGCTGATTTTTCTTTTCTTTTCTGCCATCCTTTCAGGCAGATGCATGATTAAAAATGCTTGAGGACCAGAAAATATAGTGAACATATTCCCAGTATCTGCATTGATAAAGCTAATTGGACAAGTCCACTGTGAAACAACCCCAAAGGAAGGCTAACTTGATCTGCAAGATCCAAGGGACAACCTTAAGCACATGAACTTCTACTTACCATCAATGTATAATCAATCTGAGGAGCCATCTCTGCATTGGTGCCACCTTTCAAACGAAGTTCAGAAGGAGAGGCCGCAAAAAGGACACAGGGCATGGCCACTTGCATTAGCAAGCAAACACTCCTATGATTTTAAAAAAATGCATAGACAAAATAGGTTTATGCTCTCATTATGTTCCCATCAAGGAGTGGGACTCAAATGCCTAACTCTATCCCTTCAACTCTATGCTTTTAACCTTCTTGAGCTTGTCTAGGAGAAAGACATCTATGGTTTTGTTTCCCACCCACCTTCCATTTTACTCTCATTATTTCTTTAGAGGAGTAGCTCTTAAACTTTTTTTTTCCTCTCAGGACCCTTTCCACTTTTGAAAAGGAGCCAAAAGAACTTTTGTTCTTAAAGATTATATTTACCAATATTCACTGCATTAAAATTTTAAATTGCTGCATTCGCTGCCACTGCTGCTTCACATTAACTGATGAGATTTTAATATTGTATTTCAACAAAGGCTGGCAAATAATTTTGATTTCGCAAACCCGAGTGAGTCTTACAGGACCCCCCAGGGCTCCTAAGTCCACACTTTAAGAAACACCAATTTAGAGGGAAAGCAATTGGCTGCAAGTCAGTCAGCTTCATAGCTAAACAGGGATTGGAACTAAGCCTTTCCACTGCTAATTCAACAACTGGTTAATCCCAACGTTGAAATTCTGAGCCACTCTGCACTTATAATTTGGTGTTAGGATTTTGCAATTGCAGAAACTGGACTTCAATCAAAGGCTCCAGGATCCACAAAAGGGAAAAATCCATAGAAGAGAAAAATGCTCTTTACAAAAGATTTCTTCTTAGAAAACAGCAGAAAAATCTACCAAAAAAAGTAGAACATACAGTAATAGAGCCGAGGTGGCGCAGTGGTTAAAGTGCAGCACTGCAGTTCAGCAGTTCAAATCTCACCCGCTCAAGGTTAACTCAGCCTTCCATCCTTCTGAGGTGGGTAAAATGAGGACTCAGATTGTTGGGGGCAATATGTTGAACTCTGTAAACCGCTTAGAGAGGGCTGTAAAGCACTATGAAGCGGTATATAAGTCTAAGTGCTATTGCTAATAAAATATCAGTGTATATGTATGTATATGTATTTATACTTTCTTTTTCATCTTGCAGCAAGATCTTTTTTAGTCTGGCGTCTTTTAGGTAAATTGGACTACAATTCCCATATCATACTTAGCCAGCCCTTTACTGACTTGTGATGGTCGGATTGGATGAAATACATTTGGAAAGACACAGTTCTATAGCTTTAATGTATATGTTCTCTTCAAAACTGAGTGCTAATTAATACAAGTGCAGAAAATAATACCCTGCTGTTTTAGTGTCCGCTATGTGAGTTCCACCCTTGATCTTCCCAGGTGTGAAAGTGATCTTGGTTGACCCGATGTCTCCACCTTCCATCTGTCCATCACATAGAGCACGAACCATTTCCAATCCAGACAGGTGCTGAGGCCTTCAAGTCAAATACACTGAATTAGAACATAGAGAGAGCCTGGGCATGCATACAGGATACAAAGGATTCTCACCTTAAGGTGATGTCTTCCTCTATCACAGGTTAATTAGCCACTTCTCTCTACTTGTCCAGGAAAAACAGCAATAACCCTTGGACAAGCCAATGGCAATTATTTTCAATTACTGCTTCCCTTGTTTAGAAAGAACATTTCTTCAAGATTGGGAAATGGGTGCATTTTACCTAATTTCACATAGCCTTTGGTTTCAAAATCCTTCTCTAAGCAATCAATTCAGACCTCTGACAAGTGTGATATACCGTATTTCTGGAGTATAAGACGCACCTTTTTACCCCCCCCCCCAAAACAGGTTGAAAACTGGGTGCGTCTTATACACCGAATGTAGCCCCACCCACCGACCCCCACTCTTTGGCCTCTGTCTTTCAGCAATTTACCTGTTTGCAGCAAAGAGGGAAGAGCCTGTAAAGCCAAGCAAGTCAGTAGCAGCTTCCCGACCTACAGCTGATTTGCCATGTGCTAAAATGAAAGTGAAACTAGCTTGCAAAGAGGCAAATAGCTGGGAGAGTCACGATTTTTATTTTCTGCTGAACTGGATGCAAGGGGGTAAGTGAATAACTATAAATGTCTGTAGAATGTTCAAATTATTAGACTTATTTTTTAAAGACTGCTTTATTATTGTTCTAGACAACATAACAAAATGAAGAAGCTTTTTAAAATAAATGCTTGCTCTGAAGAGGCCCAGTGCTATTGTATCTTCTTTTAAATAGCAGAGAATACTTCCAGAAAGCCACATCAATTTTAAAGATCTGTAAAAGTATCATCTGAAATGTCCTGTTTTAGTATTAAGTATTAGTATTAAGTATTAGTATTAAAAGAAGGCAGCTGGGAAACCCTGACTTAGTCATGTTTGGAGTAGATCTATTTAAATAATTGGGAGGAGTTAGTGTGATTACATTTAAGAAAACTTTCTGGGATTAATATACTGCCATAAATGTACATTTCTCCAATTCTTTGTCATTTCTATGGGTCAGGCACACATGCACAGAAATGCACAGCAAACGGTGTATATCATCTGTGCTATTTGCTGTTTGGCAAATTGCTTGGAGGCAGAGGCCTTTTTCCCTTGTTTTCCTCTCCCCAAACTAAGGTGTATCTTATACTCCGGTGCATCTTATACTCCGAAAAATATGGTATATATTTGTTTGATAGCAATATGTTAAACAGAAGGATGTCAAAATGAGAAAGGGAGCGGAATGATAGACAGAAACATGGTTCTACTTATTTTTGGTTCTGGCTCCACCCACCATGTGGGATGTACCTCCCAGTCAGTGTAGGAAATATGGTGCTATGTGAACTAAAATTAGTCTGATTCACAACAGTATAGCTACATATGTCCCTGTAGCAACTTCCAGGAGAAAAATATCACAGGAATTCTGTCTCCCAGGTCTTTGAGCTTAAAAGAGAAAGGTAGGCCAATGGCAGGCCAAAATTATTCTAATTGGATTTTTCCTGGCCCATTATCAATAAGGATAGAACCATCAAATTGTACAAACATTTGTTTAAGTCATTTGATATATGTTATATAAGAATAGTGATGTCATAGGTTTATATTTTTGTTAGTCATTATATTGTTTAGTCATTATATATATATATATATATTTTAGCTGCTATTGGATTGCCACGGAGTCAGTTTTATTATGGAAACAGCATATAAAACCTGAGAAATAAATATTTTATGGTTGAAATGGCTTATAAGCTACTTTGATGGTGTCTGTGACTTAAAAGGCAAGATATAAATAACAGTAAAAATAAAACATAAGAACCATATAATATATCATGCTGTAATTAAATGCCACATTGCCATCATAATAGGACTTAAGCAAGCTGCTACACTTTTATTGATCCACAGGTATATCTGTAAATAAAGGGAATTTCAGGGATGTAGGCTAGACAAGGATGTCAAAGGCAATACATAACCATCCACTTCCTTGATTTAAGGGAGTGTTTACCCTTGATAAGAATCAGCAAATGGCTACTCCTTTGTAGCCACCATAAAAGGTTTTGCAGATTAGTAAATTTTCTGAAGTTCTCCACAAACCCGGCATAAATATGAGCCACAATGATCTGATAGCGTTTCCCCCCCTAAGATTTAGCAGGAGAGAAATTCGCTTTCCCAACAGTTCACCAGGATTTACCTTAGACCAGGCTGACTCCTGCCAGCTCGGATATTTTTCACCTGCAAAGGTTTATTGAGCAAGCAACTCAGAGCTGTAGAAACCCTCAAGATCTGGCCACCCTGCAAGGAAAGGAGATCGTCAAAACTCATAAAACTGGAGCTGTTGTGAAAGATTGGAAAGCCTACCTAAGGATTAGGCCCAGTTCACAGGTCTCTAAAAGCAGTGTTTCCCAACCTTGCCAACTTGAAGATGTCTGGACTTCAACTCCCAGAATTCCCCAGTCAGCATTCGCTGACTGGAGAATTCTGGGAGTTGAAGTCCAGACATCTTCAAGTTGGCAAGGTTGGGAAACACTGCAAGTCTAAAGCCCATTTTCAAACAAGGACGGGGGGGGGGGAGTGTTAGGGCTGGTAAGCACAAATATAATAAAACATTTACCGGTAGATAGGCAAGCTACTAAGATTGGAATTCTAATTAACTCAATGGAAGGCGTGCACAAGCTATTCCTGTGGATACCCGCTGGGAAAGGAGGAATCCAAAGATTAATATTGTCTTCCTTTTTTTCAAATATAAAAAGATCCACGGCAGAATGGATCTTCGGAGGGGTTAACCCCGTTTGTGTTTCGGGGAAGAAATCGGGGTTCACCTCTTCCTGTCAGAAATTATAAGAATTGCGACCTTCTGGCTTGCTCTACGACACCAATCGAACTGTTCATTCATTCATTCGTTCGTTCGTTCATTCATTCCTTGCGAACGTTGGGTTGCGCCCCTGTCCCGAACCAGAGCCACTAGGTCTGGCTATCTACGATTCTCTTTTCCGCTAACTCACCCCTTCCATAACGCTGCCATCTATCTCCACCCGGCCTTCGTCGCCCATGGTGGGCCGCCGCTGAGAGTTCGCGTCCCGCGCCCTGCAAGTGAAGAGGCCCTTCCGAGAGATCAACCCCCTCGCGCCCAGGAGCAGAAAAGCCGAGGGACCGGAACCCGACCCAAGACAAGCACGGAGACCGAGCAATCCAGCCACGGCCGCAGCCACCTCCTCCGGCTTTCGGCCTCTACTGAGAAAGCGGGCGGGGAGCAGGCGCAGAACAGACCGGACTCTGCTGCTGCTGCTGCTGCATCACTCGGGAACTCGTTCACTAGCGACTTAAAAAAGAGAGAGCTCCGGCTGCGAAGTTATTTCCATATATAACTTTTGGAAAACCCTTTCCAGGAAGGCTGTTATTTTTTTTCCTTCCTAAACGCATTTAAGTTTCTCTTCAACCGCAGCTCGACTGAATCATTAGGCATAAGCGTTTGCTTGTTAATCCCCAATGAGGTCTGCTGAATGACTGCACAAATCAGGAAAAGACATTGGGCGTGACAACACTGTAGCAGACGATAGACAGACAGACAGACAGACAGACATCATGGATATGGATAGATATGGATAGATATGAATAGATAGATATGGATAGATGATAGACAGACAGACAGACAGACAGACAGACAGACAGACAGACAGATAGATCATAGATATGGATAGACATGAATAGATAGATATGGATAGATGATGGATGGATGGATGGATGGATGGATGGATGGATGGATAGATAGATAGATAGATAGATAGATAGATAGATAGATAGATAGATAGATAGATAGATAGATAGATCATGGATATGGATAGATATGGATAGATAGATAGATAGATAGATAGATAGATAGATAGATAGATAGATAGATAGATAGATAGATAGATAGATATGGATAGATATGGATAGATATGAATAGAGAGATATGGATAGAGAGAGAGAGAGATAGATATTGAGAGAGAGAGAGAGAGAGAGATGGTAGGTAAGTAGGTAAAGATAGGTAAGTAGAGCGATAGATACTACCGCTAAGGATACGGACTAAGAAACCTGTATAGCCTGAAAGCTTGTATCCGTTTTATCACATTGTGTATGTGAGATATATTCATACACATGCGGAGAGAAAGACGGCGTATGGATGTACATACATAGAAATAGACACCCTCTCTAGGCAATTTCACGGGCAGGAAGGTGATATCCCGCCCGGTGAAACATTATCTCCCTTCAGGTGAAGTTGGACCTAACATCCCTGTTAATTTCCCTTAAGTCCTTCAAGACTTGGTGATATCATCAGGCTTGGGGATCTCAAGAGAATGATGGGATAATGAGAGGACTCCGTTGACTGTAAACGCTGATGTTCCATTCTTGTATTTTTTAACAATATCTCGTTTTTGAGGCTTGATTTTTTTTTATAAAGCAAAGCGCCACAGCCATTCATTTTACCAAAAGAAGTCAGCTTTTCGCGTTCTAATTGGCCAGCGGGAGGAAAAGACACGATGCGATTGGCTGAAAAATGGGAGGAGTGGGAAAGGCGTGGGAAACTATCTTTCCGGAATAAGATGGCGGCAACGATTGCACTGAGGAGCAGCTGCAGAGCAGCCGGGCGTTTGGTAAGGGGCAGTGAGCGGTGGGAGAGCTGAAAAATGTGAGAAGGGGGTACAGTAGATGCTTCGTAGGTCCTGCTTGTTTCCATTTTTCTCTAGAGAAAACAAAACTGAAAGTACATACCTACTTGATCCTCTGCCTATTTAGCAAGTGCAATGAATCGTTAGCCCTGTTCTTTTCAATTTGAGATTAATTTATAGGTATTTATTAAGAATTAGCGACGCTGTCAGCACAATGAAAGCGCTGCAAACAATCCACGGTTTGTGGCCTCTTTACCGTATTCACCCTTCCAGAAATAAGCTTCGATGCATTGCATAAATATAAGCATCTTTGTGATTTGATATTCTATCTTGCTAATTTCTATGGTTTTAGTGCTACCAAACCTGTAAACACATTTCTATATTCTGTCTTATTCATGCAGTTTTTAAAGTTCTAAAGTTCATGGCTGAAATGTTTCCCAACAGCTGTTTGCCTGGAATAATGCAGACTTTCCCCTCATGTCACAGATGTGTTAATTTAATACACTTTCTCAGAGCTTTTGAAGCAGTTCAGAAGCAGCCCTGGGTCTGTGCAGTTCCCATGTTAGCATTTTTGAGAGCTAAGAGGTTTTTTTTTTTAATCTTGAAACTAAAGCAAATCTGGTTTTCTTTTTGCAACATGCAGTTGTACTGAGTTTTAAGAAATCTTGTTCTTGCACAAATGAAAAGCTCACCTTGGCCCCATTTTCTGATCATAACTCACAGGGTGTTAATGCACAGGTCTTTCAAAGATGAAGCTGGCTTACTAACTCCCTTATAAGCAATTGCTCAAAAGGTTTTTATTTATGTTTGGAGCAATCCGCCTCAAATCAGGAGAGAGTAACTTGGGAGAAAGCTGACATCTCCAGATTGACATGTGTATATTCTCAGCATGTTTAGATTTGTGAAAGAACAGACCACAGTTGATCATTTTTACTTACTTTTGATGGACTAAACAGTAGAAACAGAATGTTGGAAAGCTCTCCAGTTCCCCAAATTTCCAACCAACATGGTTGTTTTGTTCTAGATCAGGGGTGTTCAGACCTTTTCAGGCTACATAACCTATGTTGCCTATAAGCTTCCAGGTTTCTTTTTGCTGAAAGTACGTATATTCTGCTAGATGGTTTTCTGTGTGATCTAAAATTGAGTGTTTCTAGTTCTAGCATATAGGATTACCTATTATAGCTGTAGTTATGGCTCAGTTTCTCTGATTTATAGTATCAGTTGTATACCTCTACCTTTCAGAAGTCTACTTATAAATAAAATTACACAACCTGCTAGCAGCTAGGTCATTCTTTCAGAGACATTTTGAAGCAGCTTCAACATTCCAAATTTCATTCCCACTGGAGTCATGAGGGCTGGCATTCTGTAAGTTATCCTATTTGAGTTATCTTGGTTCAATAATTACACAGATTAACAGAATTGGAAGGGACCTTGTATGCCCAAGCAGGAGATCCTACATCCGTGATGGCGATCCTATGGCACGCATGCCACAGGTGGCACGCAGAGCCCTCTCTGTGGGCATGCGAGCCGTCGCCCCAGCTCAGCTCCACCGTGCATGCGCGTGCATCTCCCACCGGCCAGCTGGTTTTCGGGTCTCTGCTGCTCATGTGCGGGGGTTAGGGCACATATGGGGGTCGCACACACGTGTGGAGGTCATGCGCACATGCGGGGGGCAGGGGGCATACAGGGTTGCGCATGCATGCATGGAGGCGGAGTGCACACGGTTATGCATGCATGCGTGGGGCGGGGCACGGGGGTCGCACGTGCATTGTATTATGGGTGTATGCACACACGCGTGATTTCAGCATGCAGCGACGAAAAGGTTAGCCATCACTGCCCTACATAATTTCTGACAAATGTGATGTAGCTCCCACAACTTCTGAAGGCAAGCTGTTTCATTGGTTGATTGTTCTCACTGTCAGAAAATGTCTCCTTATTTCAATCTCTCCTTAATTAGTTTCCATCCATTATTCCTTGTCTGGGCTTTGGGTGCTTTGGAAATTGTTGCCTTATATACCTTCCAATTTTGTCCAAATTATAACAGACACAAGAGTTTTAGTAGTATATAGATGAGGTTTGAGCACTATAATGGTTTACAGATCTGAAAAGGATCCAAGGTCTGGTAGTCCTTTCGTGTTAATGAACAGAAATTATGCAGTTGTGATTACTTGCTGTATTATGTCTTGGATTGCCAGATGCACAATCTTGGATTATTAGTTCTCTGCCTTTGAGAAAACATTCTTGATATCAACTTCTATCCTTGAGTGACATCTTTACAAGGCTTCTTTTTACATATAATTGTGAGTTCCTTTATACCAATTGTGACTTTCATATTTGCTTTTTACTAGACGTAGATTGCCTGCCCAAATGACATTGAAATTCTTCTAGTCACCCTGACTGAATACAGTAATCTTTTTAGGTAGAAGGTAACCTTAAGCTTCATATCAGAACATTAATTGCATATCAGAACATTCAATAAACAGTTCAAATAGACTTACAAAGCAGACAATAGAGGTCATATCTAATCAGAATCATCATATAATTCTCCTCCTAATACTTTATCATCTAATTTGGGAAGATATCTCTACTTATTTTGAGCACTATATATCTCTGAAGCTCTTATTTCATTAAGCATATATAACATGTTAGCCCTTTAAATTTTGTTCTATTTTAAATCAAGCAGCAGGCAAATTTCTTTCTCTCTTCCTTGCTCACCTTTTCACAGATTCTGTGAAAATATGAACTCTTGTTAAGAATTAATTCACAATTACTTATTCCAGGAGTCCCCAAACTTGGGAACTTTAAGACTTGTGGACTTCAACTCCCAGAATTCTCCAGCCAGCATAGCTGGCTGGAGAATTCTGGGAGTTGAAGTCCACAAGTCTTAAAATTCCCAAGTTTGAAAACCTCTGATTTCTGTGGCATCATCCATAAATTCAGATACTCTTGCATATGGAACTTGGATCAATCCTATATTCAGCAAGCTATGTTCAGGGACGAAAAAAAAAATCTCGTCTTTTTTTGCATGAATCAAAATGATACTTAAAATATGTCAAATTGTGGTACTATACATTTGATACCCTAAACATTTGCAGTAGTTTACAGTTAAGTACCAGACTTTGAATCAAAGCTGCTTATTAGGACCCTCCTGCTCTCTAGAATGGAATATTGGAAACGGGGATGAAAGCTATCCAACACTGGTTCCACCAGGTCTCAAAGAGGTGATGATCCATCTTCTCCTTACCTCTTTGAGACCTGGTGGAACCAGTTCCTCTGTCATTCTTCTTTCATTCATCCAGCCATCATCATCTGGATCCAATTACATGTCTCTTGGAAGACCTTAACTGACAAAGAAGAACATGACTAATATATAGCTGGTCCCACTCAATAACTCTTATCTACTTCCTTGGGGCTAATAGGCTCAAATTCTTCTCAGATAAAAGGAATACTTCAGCATTTAAACCACTAAATGCACTCAACTGCCTGCAGTTACAAACTGCTTTTTCTTTTACTGATTCATATTTTTTAAAAAATGCTCAAAAGTTTTTCTCAGTTCTCAAGAACTTTGTGTAGTTTTTCTGGCAACTGTATGGAAGTCGCTTTCCATCCTTTTTGTAGACTTTCTTTTCAAATCTCACAATGAAATTTAACACCTTTTAACACCTTTTCTTATGTTTTTTTAAGTAGTGACATTTTTCAAGTTTATCTAGCTGTTCTACCTGTGTTTGATACTTACATAAATGAAGTTTATTTGAAATATGGCTGATAAGCAATGAATTTGGGAAGTCACTTTATAAATGTCTGTAATAATTCCACTGAATTCCACTATGAAATAGGACTTGTATAAGATGCCAGAGCAGCTAATCTCAACAAAAGGATTAGCAGTAAACATAATCTTGCTGTGTAAATCTACACGTGTACAAAAATATACCATATTTTTCTGAGTATAAGACGCACCTTTTTACCCTCAAAAAGAGAGTGAAAACTTGGGTGCGTCTTATACACTGAATGTAGCCCCACCCAGCCACCCCCACCCTTTGGCCTCTGCCTGCCAGCAATTTACTTCTTTGCAGCAAACAGGGCAAAGCACAAGAAGAGCACAAGAAGAGATAAACTGCCTCTCGACCTACAGCTGACGGAGGCTTGCAAGCCACATGGTAAAATGAAACTAACTACGGTGGCTATAATGTGACAAATTGCTGGGAGGTAAACTGCTGGCAATATTAGGCTGCTGAAATTGCAAAGAAGCAAGCTATAGCTGCTATGGCTCAGAGCTAGAGCTCTTGCCTCACAATCAGGAGGTTGTAAGTTCTAGGTAGAGGCAGATTCTGTTAATATGTTATTTTGTTAAATGTTTGTAGTGTTCAAATTAGTAGACTTATTTTTTAAAGACTGCTTTATTATTGTCCTAGACCACATAACAAAATGAAGAAGCTTTTTAAAATAAATGCTTGCTCTGAAGAGGCCCAGTGCTATTGTATCTTCTTTTAAGTAGCAAAGAATACTTCCAGAAAGCCACATCAATTTTAAAGATCTGTAAAAGTATCATCTGAAATGTCCTGTTTTAGTATTAAGTATTAGTATTAAGTATTAGTATTAAAAGAAGGCAGCTGAGAAACCCTGACTTAGTCATGTTTGGAGTAGATCTATTTAAATAATTGGGAGGAGTTAGTGTGATTACATTTAAGAAAACTTTCTGGGATTAATATACTGCCATAAATGTACATTTCTCCAATTCTTTGCCATTTCTATGGGTCAGGCACACATGCACAGAAATACACAACAAACAGTGTACTGTTTGCTGTTTGGCAAATTGCTGGGAGGCAGAGGCCTTTTTTCCTTGTTTTCCTCCCCCAGAACTAAGGTGCGTCTTATACTCCGGTGCGTCTTATACTCCGAAAAATACGGGTAGTATATATTTTGATTCAAAATGTGTGAAGAACTTAAATCTTCACATGCTATAGTTTGGCCATGGATTGCATAAAATATTTATACAGAAGTTATCTTCCTACAGACATAAATGTTATCTATAGTGCCCTGTTGTTATTTTTAAAATAGAAATACGTATAGAGAACAGTGGGGAAAAAAAGTTTCTTTTAAAATGGCGCATTTGTTTAATAAAACATTTTATTTTAAAAAATTGTCTTTTTCTATTCATACAGTTTTGTCTTATACTTTTCTCTGTGATATTGTGAGTCACCTAGAGTATGACTGGAGTCAGGCAGCACCTAAATAAAATACATTGAATGAAATTAATCCCAAGAAGCTTGCCTTATTCAAACCAGAATGCCTTCAAGAATACTTATTATTCTGAGAGCATTTTGGGGATAGTCTAGCAAAGCTGATTGAATCTACTTACTTATAAAATGGCACATAGAACTAGTAGAGAACTGCATTCAGGAGAAAGCGTTCTCTAGTGAGGTATCTTTGCCAGTCTACCTAGGCCCCCTTCCCCCAAATGCTGTTGTCACCCAAACTTAAGTCTACCTTTATCTGAAGAGTGATCACATTTCCAAACCAAATAATGGATTACAGCCCCTCCTTCCTTTTTTAATGAATAAGAATAATTGTGTGGTCTAGATCAGAGGTCTCCAACCTTGGCAACTTTATGAGGTGTGGACTTCAAATGCTGAGGAATTCTGGGAATTGAAGTCCACACCTCATAAAGTTGCCAAGGTTGGAGACCTCTGGTCTAGATCAGTGGTTCTCAACCTGTAGTCCACAGAACCATGGGGGGCCGCAATGTCATCACAGCCCCCCCCCCACCGAAGGCTGAAAGAAATGTTATGATTTAAATCTTAAGTCTTGGTGGTCTGCGGCCATAAAAGATATTTAAAAGGGGTCTGTGGTGAAGAAAAGTTGAGAACCATATTCAATAAAATAACAAAATGGCTTTCGAAGGCTTTTGCTTTGTAGCTTGCAACTTTCCTTAAAAAAAAAAGAATTAAAGTTGGTTGGGGCAAGGAGCTTTTCAGGTGTCAAAAGAAGCATTTAGTGCCATAAAGATACCTGCAGGTATTGCATCACCAATACACTAGATATGTATCCCCTTAAACACATTAATTAAAGGTTCATAAATGTCAGTTAGGAATTTTCCTACCAGAGGCGATTTTAGGATCTTGCTTCCTCGAAGTCATTCGTATTTAGAAAATAAAACCGAGATTCAAATCTAATTAACAAAATATTTATTTCGGTACAAAAGTAACAAAAATAAACCCTTAATAAGCTACATCTTCTCAGCTAATGAATTCACGTCTGCCTTCGGGCAGGCATCGAAGAAGAAAGGAAGTGGGAGTAGACAAAACTCCTGGAATGCACGCATGTGTAGTAAAACATATCACATGTCTGCTTGATTAGAAATAAACCTTAGAAAACAGTAGAGTTGCACAACTGGCAATTATTCACATCGTGACAATAAAGAACAGTTACCATGTTAAGTACATTGGGATTTCTTTAATAGAAAAAAATGAAACAAAGATTTTAAGTTGACCCTGGTGTCTGCAAATCTTGCTGTATGACAGTGATGGCGAACCTTTTTTTCTTCGGGTGCCGAAAGTGCGTGCGCGCACACTATCGTGCATGCGCGAGTGCCAACACCCATAATTCAGTCCTTGGGGAGGGCAAAAATGGCCTCCCCCGCCCCCCAAAGGCCCTCTGGAGGCCAGAAATGGCCCTTTTCCCAACTTCTGGTGGGTCTAGTAGGCCCATTTTTCGCCCTCCGCAGGCTCCAGAGGCTTCCCTGGAGCTTGGGGAGGGTGAAAACGCCCTCTCCCACCCCCCGGAGGCCCTCTGGAAGCCGTAAACGCCCTCCCAGAGCCTCTGTGCAAGCTGAAAATCAGATGGTCGGCGTGCACATGCACACTGGAGCTGAGCTAGGGCAACGGCTCGCGTGCCGGTAGATATGGCTCCGCGTGCCACCTGTGGTACTCGTGCCATAGGTTCACCATCACTGCTGTATGAGATGTGGGTGGCATTAATACCGTATCTCTGATGATCTTTGATTATAAGGTTGCTGTCCTTTCAGCACTGGAGCCTTATATATGAAGACATCCTAAGGTGGACCAATTTTGAAGAACAGGAATTTACTTTTGTGTCTCTACAAGATGCTGGACTTTGTGTTAGAGCAGTGGAATAGGATAGTAGGCACATAATTCTTGTGAAACAAATGTATGCCATTTGAAGAATTAAAAACAGTATACTGTGACTGCACTTTTTTTCTTTGATAATAAAATACAAAAAAGAATAAGAAAAATCATTTCTTTTATAACTTCTCACAAGCCTTTGATCCGGCAGTAACTCTCTTTCTCTCAAAGTGGATGGTCATTAATGATGAGAGATTTAAAAAACATACTAATTTTGGGTCTCAATTTTAAAAAAAGTTTTTGTACTTCTTGCAAATTAAAAGGAGTATATGGAGAATTAAAAAAATACTTCATGTTCTTACATTTTTATTTTTATTTTCCCTTGGCCAGCTCTGTGTTCATCAGATAAGACTACATAATAACTTTTGTTTGCTAAAGCAAAAATACATTTCTAAGTTTGAGAAGACTTTATGGAGGTATCAACATCAGCATCGATTTTTTAGAACAACTGCTGGTAAGAGTCCTGCATGTTCAAATTAGTTAATATTTTTCTTTCTTACATGTCATTTGTTCTATCAATTCCAGAGAAAGGCAGGCAAAGAATGAAAGATTCAGGCTTTTGAAATCTGCATGTTTTCCAAGCTCCCAAATACAGGCAGTCCTCAACTTACAACCATACAACCATTTAGTGACCATTCAAAGTTATAACAGCAATGAAAAAAGTGACATGACCATTTTAGACAATTACGACCATTGTATCATCCCCATGGTCACATTATCAACATTCAAATGCTTGGCAAATGGTTCTTATTTATGACAGTTATTTATGAAAGCCCAGCTGCTGTGGCCTAGAGGTGGAGCTCTTGCCTCACAATCGGGAGGTTGTGAGTTCGATCCTAGGTAAAGGCAGATGTAGGGTCTCCTGCTTGGGCAGGGGGTTGGACTAGATGACCTGCAAGGTCCCTTCCAACTCTGTTACTATTAGTTTTTCTCATCGTTCCTATCACCCATCTCCTCCCACTTATGACTGTATGACTGTAACTTGTTGCTTGTATCCTTACGATTATTTCATATTGATTGTTTCCTGATTGCTTACTTGAACCCTATGACAACCATTCTTGACAAATGTATCTTTTCTTTTATGTACACTGAGAGCATATGCACCAAAGACAAATTCCTTGTGTGTCCAATCACACTTGGCCAATAAAGAATTCTATTCTATTCTATTCTATTAAGAATCTGTTAAGTTGCATTGTCCCAGGGTCAGATGATCCGCTTTAGTGACCTTCTGACAAGTAAGGTCAATGGGGAATCCAAGATCACTTAACAACCATGTTATTAACTCAACAAATGCAATGATTCATTTAACAACTGTGCCAAGAAGAATCGTAAAATGGGGCAAAACTCACTTAACGGATGTTTCACTTAGCAACATAAATTTTGCGCTCAATTGTCGTAACTCGAGGACTACCTGTACAGCAGTACAATCTACTATTCCGGAGATATAAAGACCCTGGGAATGCATTCAGACAATTGTTTAAAAATTATCCCTTTAATTGATCATGCAGTTTATCATGTGCATGACATCCAAGCCATTGATAATAGTTTTCTATTCCCAAACAGTGTAGAAATTGGCAAGTTCAGAGCTCATGAGCTATTATTCCCTGATTTGGAGTAAAATCTGAAACTACTGAATTGAGGACTCTGGCTTCTTTCATGTAAAAGGATAAAAAAAATCACCCAAGCCCATGTTCATTAGCCCAGTTTATAAAGCTAATATATAAATGAATATAGCCCTGCCTTCGTTGGGGTAAAGTCTTAGATAATTTGTCAAAGGAATGTCACATTTAACGAGAGAATTTAAACTCTATAGGTACAGGGGAAGTAGTCCAGTATGCATTTGCAGAGATAGCTTCACTTATCATCCACACAATTCTTGCTTAAAATGCAAATTAATTGATTGATTATATGCATCAAGGTGTGTTCAACTCTTAGTGACCATATAGATAGATTTTCTTCATGTCATTGGTCCCTAACCTGGTCTCTTCCAATGGCGCCCCTATCACTACTATAACTGAGTTTATTTGAGGTTGGTTGTTCTCTTCTTCTTTTTTCCTTCAACCTTCCCAGCATTGGAGCCTTCTTCAGAGAGCTGGATCTTCCCACAATATGTCAGAAGAAAGATATAAAGATTGCAAACTCTATTTTTATGACAGTGCTAGGACAAACAAACCAAGATCATTTCCCCATAAAACATGTTGCTTTTATCAATCCTTTGTCTACAGATAGCCTAAATATTAACATTTCTCGATTTCCGAAGTTGAGCCTGCATTCTGTTCACATCTGCTACTAGTTGGCTTCAGCTGCAGGACTTCAAAAATTCATGCAGGCATTGAACTTCTGCATCTGTTGGCCCATTGTAATTTTCCCCCAGGCTCTTTTCCTCTGCATTTTAGTTTTTAAGGATTCTGATTTGTCTGCCCATAGCTTGAACTACTTCCTCTCTTCCAAATTTTATTTAGTATTGCCTTTTTAGATATTTTCCTTTGTTTTAACATTTTCCTCCTTTGTCTTCAAGCTTCACACGGCCAGATTGTTCAGTTTAAGCTGTCTGATATTGGAGAAGGGATCACAGAAGTGACAGTAAAAGAGTGGTAAGTTTAAATTGTGTCGCTCTTCAGACCAGCTCCCTAACTAAAAAAAGTTTGCTTTTTTGAAAAGATGGAATAGGGAAGAAAAGAGAAAAGAAAAGATTTTAATTCTAAAAAGGTTATAGAGCAGTGATGGCTAACCTTTTTCGGTCGGAGTACCCAAAGCGCGTGTGCGCATGCGCACAAACCCCCAAATGCAATGTGTACACCCCGTGCATGCCCCCGATGCATGCACATGTGGCCCCCACCCCCGCACATGCATGCACCCCCACCCTGCACACATACACACCCAGCATGCATGCGCATGCCCCCACCCCTGAGCATTTGTGTGCGCCATGCGCATGCGACTCCCTGCACATGCCCCACCCTCAACGCCTGCACGTGCGACCCCCGCACACCCTCCACCCCCATGCATGTGCACGCAACCCAGATGCCGCCTCATGCGCACATGACCCCCCTGCACGCCCCCCGCGCATACGCAGCAGCAACCCAAAGACCAGCTGGCTGGTGGGAGGCACACGTGCATGCGCAGCGTAGCTGAATTGGGACGACGGCTCGCGTGCCATCAGAGAGGGCGCTGCGTGCCACCTCTGGCACGTGTGCCATAGGTTCGCCATCACGGTTATAGAGATAATGTCCTGTTATTAGCCATCATTATTTTATATTTGGTGCAATCAAAGCATTGAGAACTAGGCTTCAGTTTTCTGACTCAAGGGCTGATGTGTGAAGGAACGTCCTCATATTTCTCAAAGAGTTTATTTCCATGCCTTAACATCTCTGTTGAAATTATTCGGTTTATAAATTGCTTAGTCTCTTGTTTATCATTAAAAGTAACCCTAAAATAGGATTGCTTAAGATTCTCGGCAACAGAATAAGAACACTTTCTCATACATTTGGACTTAATATGTCTGGAATGCTTTAATTAACCCAATATCCGTGGAAGAAAGTGTTGATACTTGATCACAGTCAGTTTGCTCAAACTAAAGAAGGATAGTGGATAGACTCAACTACCCCCTTGTTCAAAGCCTTTAATCACACTAGGTGTTAAAACCTCCAGCTTTCAAGAACCGTTTTGCAGGTCTACAGTAACAGCATTTTCCATGTTTCTCCTTGTTTTTGCACACACCACTCTTATTGAAGTTGCCCTCAAGTTGAGCTTGACTTCTGGACGCTGTGTTAATGGCAATAACACTTAGACTTGTATACAGCTCCACAGTGCTTTACAGCACTCTCCAAACAGTTTGCAATGTCGGCATATTGCCCCAAACAATCTGGGTTCTCATTTTACCGACCTCGGAAGGATGGAAGGCTGAGTCAATCTTGAGCCTGTCAGGATCGAACTTCAGACTGTGGGCAAAGCTAGCCTGCAATGCTGCATTCTAACCACTGCACTATCAGGGCTCATGCAGTTTTCTTAACAGCCATAAGGAAATAGTAGGTTGTTGACTTCTTCTTGGATGCTACTCTAGGCTAGAGCCAGGTACTTGCTTGTGGTCTCCCATCTAAGTACCAGATGAACCTGGTTACCTTCCAGAACAGGTTGACTATCTGCTGAGATCTTATGAAAGCTATTTTTGGAGATCAGCTTTATCCTTTATAAAGCTTTATATCATGTGACTTTTCCCCCCTTTTTTCAGGTATGTAAAAGAAGGTGATGTTGTGTCACAGTTTGATAGCATCTGTGAAGTACAAAGTGATAAAGCCTCGGTCACGATCACCAGCCGTTATGATGGCATCATTAGAAAACTCCATTATGGGTTGGATGAAATTGCCCGCGTGGGGAAACCGCTGGTGGATATAGAAACAGCGACTTTAAAAGGTAATATTTGTTTCTTTTCCTTGGCTGAGTCAGGATGTCACCATCTAATCAACAGCGTTGAATATTGATTTGTAATTATTTGGTTCCTATATTTGCAATGTACTTTAAGCCATGTGTTTATGCAAAGATGGGAATGCACATGTATAAAAAATATGAGACCTTCAAGAAGGCTCTGGAGAGTTTCTTCTCGAAGATTTTAATTCATGTGACTTTTGGAAAAATACCAAAATGAAGCCTGATAAGAAGCCACAACAATGGAGAGCTCTGAAGACATGAAATGGTTATCAGAACAGAAGGTGGTTCTTTGTGAAGTAGATGAGTTGCTGCTACTCAAGTGGAAGAGTACTAGAAGGCATCAAAAGAGTTCCAAGCAGGGAGTAGCTTGTCAGAAATGTTAACAATCAATGGAACTGTAGTACTTTAGAGCCATCATATACAATAAGAATAGCGTTATTGTTAGTTGCGAAGTCGTGTCCGACCCATCACGACCCCATGGACAACCTTCCTCCAGGCCTTCTTGTCCTCTATCATCCCCCGGAGTCCATTTAAGCTCATGCCGACTGCTTCAGTGACTCCATCCAGCCACCTCATTCTCTGCCGTCCCCTTCTTCTTTTGCCCTCAATCTTTCCCAGCATTAGGCTCTTCTCCAGTGAGTCCTTCCTTCTCATTAGGTGGCCAAAGTATTTGAGTTTCATCTTCAGGATCTGGCCTTCTAAAGAGCAGTCAGGGTTGATCTCCACTAGGACTGACCGGTTTGGTTGCCTTGCAGTCCAAGGGACTTGCAGGAGTCTTCTCCAGCACCATAGTTCAAAGGCCTCAATTATTTGCCACTCAGCCTTTCTTATGGTCCAACTTTCACAGCCATACATTGCAACTGGGAAAACCATAGCCTTGATCATACGCACTTTTGTTGGCAGGGTGATGTCTCTGCTTTTTAGTCTAGCTTTCTAGTATGCTTTATGGTATGCTTTTTATGCTGTCTAGCATATCTTATACTATTATTTTGATCAAATGTGATAGGGGCTTCCTTTTTCTTCATACAGCTGAGTCCTTACTTCCTTTCCTTCTTTTGGGGAAGTGTGCCAAAGGCTAGAAGTTCCTGCTTTCTTACATTATTATAACAATTTAATGTGGCCTGTTGAAACCACACAGTTAAAGTTAGTAAGTGAATTTGGCGTCCCTATTGATTTTGCTTGTCAGAAGGTCACAAAAGGTGGTCACATGACCCCAGGACACTGCAACTGTCATAAATATGAACCAGTTGCCAAGCATCCGAATTTTGATCATATGACCAAGGGGATGCTACAGCAGTCGTAAGTGTGAAAAATGGTCGTCACTTTTTTAGGTGCTGTTGTAACTTCGAACGGCTACTAAATGAATAGTTGTAAATTGAGGATTATTTTAAATATTAATATTAAATATTAATATTATTTACTCTTCCTATTTTCTCTAGAACAACAATCCTGTGAGGTGGGTTGGGCTGAGAAGGAGTGACTGGCCCAAAGTTACCCAACTAGCTTTCATGCCTAAGTTGGGACTAGAACTCCTGGCACCTTTATCCCTATACAAAACTGGTTCCACTTCACTTAATCCATGTTGTTTATTTTGGGTCCAATCTACAGCTGTAACTCCTGAAGAAGATGTGGTTGAAACGCCAGCCGTGTTCAGTGAAGAACAGATCCACCAGCAAATCAAAGGCCATAAGACTTTAGTAACCCCTGCTGTTCGCCGCCTTGCTATGGAAAACAATGTATGTTTTTTTTAATTACTGAAACAAGGGTTCTTGCAGTTGATGTACCATTTGTATTGTAAATATGTATCATGTATACATTTGCCTACATGCCAAAATTATCACTGATCGGAGAAACTAATTATAAACTTTAAGATTTGGTAACTACTTTACACATGAAAGAGATATGTTATGCTCCATAAGTAATCCAATAATATGCTTGCTTCTTTAAAAGCCCTGGTCTACTATATGTAAATCTATATATATAAAAGCCAAATACCACTCACACATCATCACGAAATCTCCAGAACCGTAAAGCCTACAAACTTGAAACTTGGCACGTATGTTCCCCTTGTCTTCTAGGTGCTCGATAAGAAAGGGTTTTTTGAAATGACCATCAGATCATTAGTATTTCTTATATACAGTATATAAGAATATATTCTGATGCTAAGGAGTTAGACATTCTACTCCCCCTCCCCACCTGAAAAGAACTCTGTTCCAACTGCCAGTGGGCATGGCCAGCGTGTGACTCATCCTGCCTGCGGGCTGGGAGTTTAGACATGCTACTCCATGCTAAGGAGTTAGACATTCTACTCCCCCTCCCCACCTGAAAGGGAGAGAAGGGGATAAGATAGGAGAGACTTCTGTGGGGCAAGCCTGAGGGGGAGAAGGAATAGGAGAGGAGAGGCTTCTGTGGGGCAAGCCTGAGGGAGAGAAGGGGAGAGGAGAGGAGAGGCTTCTGTGGGGCAAGTCTGAGGGAGAGAAGGGGAGAAGAGAGGCCGATCGTAACTACTCATTAATGTTCAAGCTTTAACTATCAATTTATCAAGCCCGATCACATAGTTTCATAGCGAAGCACAGGTATCTAGCTACTAGTATTACTATGTATTCCATCCTCTGATCTAGGTTTAGAATAGGAACTATTCACCATACTGAATATGGTATCAAATATTGAGGAGAGGTTGCTGAGCATTAATGTGAATGCATAATTTCCAAGAAATCTACTCCCCAAAGGAAGTTTGGAAAGAGCTCTTGACAACTCTGTCCCTCTTACCTGGCTTAAAGAGAGTTGAAAACTCTTGGAACTTCCTGTGAGAATATTTCAGCTTCAATGAAATATTGACAGTATACGATAATTTAAACACTGGAGTTAGGCTATGAATGGCTATGTGTTAAATATTTTGCATTTAAAGAGCCTTGCTTGTCCAGGGAATAGAGCAAAGTCTTCTGTCAAATAAAGGAAACTAAATGCATCATTGCGGAAAACTTTGTGCATTTCAGCAGATGCACAAAGCGTTAATGATGAAAACAAAGAGAACAGAATAGTTAGTGAGATGGAAAGAGAATCTCTTTCATACACTAGGTGAGCTGTGTCTGAAGAAGAAAGAACTTGGAAAGAAACTTCCCTCCACTGTGGTGTCTTCATCTCTGGTATCAAAAAGGCCCTCATACTGTCATCTTCCACTTGAAATTCTCCCTATATTTCCTTATTCATTTTCAGTCATATTGCAGAAAATCTGCTTAAGAGGGAAAGATGGACCAGCATATTGAAAACTTCTCTTAGAAAGCATAGGAGCTCTTTCATCTGATTGGTTTGTCAGCAAATCAGCTTCAAAATCTAACAAGAATTATACATGTGGGTTCTGTATGTGGGCTTGAACAAATGATTATGAACAAGTGATACAGGATTTTAAGAACTTATTTAATTGCATACAAATTTGAGGAAGGGCAGATGCATCGCAGGTCTGTTGTTTCAGGTGTCAGATGCTTCCAAAACTTGGACCCACCATAGAAAATTTAACTGAAATCAAACACATGGATTCTTCAGCTGAGTTACAGATCTGCCATTTGCTTCCATTTTTCCTTAGTTTGCAAGAAGTATGCGTTTTCATGTTGTGCTCAATTTCTGGAATTCATATATACTGTAGGTTTTCATGGATCTGAGGAAACACATTGTAATCTACAAATGTGTTGGTAACATTGGTTATTTAGTTCAACTGGGATGGCTACATCATTCTGAATTGTTGGTTGTCCTGTGTCTTTCAGATAAAGCTGAGTGAAGTTGTTGGAACAGGGAAAGACAACCGTATTCTCAAAGAAGACATTCTTAACTACTTAGCCAAGCAGACTGGAGCAATTTTACCTCTGTCACCAAAGCCTGAGATCATTGCACCTTCCTCAACACCAGATCTTGCTGAAGACAGGTCAAAAGAGAAAGCTGCAAGAATTGTAACACCACTTTCTAAACCTATAATTTCAGCGAAAGATCAAACAATGGCCTTATCTGGTAAAGAGGGGGAGGGGAGTGATTTTAATAGCTTGTGTGAAACACTTATAAATAACAACTACAAAATGCTGTTACTACATTTGTGATCTTAGAAGAGTACTGTGGGACATTCCACACCTGTCTTTTTTATGTTGAGGTATTATTGTCAGAATTGTGATAGACCCACTAAAATAGATGTTCATATCTGGGGCGGGTTGCTCACTTACCTCGCTGCCGGAGCCATGCGCACGCATCTCCACACTTCGGGGGGTGCGCGCTTGCTACTTGGGCGCGCCCCCTCGCACGATTTTGCTTCTGCACATGCACAGAAGCAAAATCACGCCGAAATCTCGTAAGGGGGCACGCGCGTGTGTAAGATTTCAGCACGATTTTGCCTCCGCACATGTGCGGAGGCAAAATCGCGCTGAAATCTCACACACGCGTCCCCTCGTGAGATTTTGGCGCGATTTTGCTTCCGCGCATGCGCAGAAGCAAAATCGCCCGAAAATCAGTGGGAAAAAATGGCGACGCGCCGTGAGGACCGGAGAGAGGGCTCCGGAGTGGTTGCGAAATCCGCTGCTCCCTACCAAAGCTGCGTATCGGACAGCTCCGGCAGGAACCCACCTCTGGTTCATATCCTCTCTAGCTGTTGGTATTGATTGGGTGAGTTTTCCTGATAATCAGTATTGTTTTCAGAAATGTAGTGAAACTTCACTGATATACACCAACAATTAGAGGGAATCCAAACCATGTTTATTAGTTCCAAAGCTAGCAGATTACAATGGGCCATTGGTCTCTTGCACCCAAATGAGCCAAGAATGAGAAGTATAATGTTACATAGGTCTTATATAGAACGTTGTTTGAGGGCAGTTTGAACATATGTTAGTAAGCCACCCCAATTGAAAGAACTGCTTTACAACTAAGCGAGCAAGGTAACTGCAAAGGTAAACCTGGGCATTTTTCGCGGTGCAGAAATATTACAGACACAGACTTTGGAATGTATCATAGTAGCTTTGATGTATGGCTTGTTCCAAGATACTAATTATTGTTCTAAATATAGAATCCATTATAAACTTATAGGCACAAAATGGCACAGTAAAGAAGTTTCCATTCTTAAAAAGTATAATATGAGAAATATAGAAAGAGACATATAGATATCTATAGATACATAGTATCTGTACTATAGTGCTAAAAGTAAGCACGTGATTACATAATTACATCAATCTAAGTTCATATTCTCCCCACAATAAATGCGGAAATGCTGATCTGGGAAGGAAGTTTTTACACATCCAGCCAATGCAGATTTAGATTAAAGAGCTCATCCAGGCTCCTATGAAAAGAAATTGACAGTTTTCGATGCATGTGACTTTATGTATTTACTAGGTGCAGCCAGTAGTTCAGCCTAATAAATTGAACCTGGGTCTTGATTAATGTACAGATGGCAATGCATATCATTGTTTTAGGAAAATGAATGTAGAACCTGATAAAGATTGCTAACTAGTCCCATGTTTTTTTACCTCTTAGATTGTTTTTTGGAATTATTTATTTATCAAATTTAGAAGCCTACATTTTTCTACCTAATTTTACAGAATTAGTTGGATTAATTTCCCGATTCCTAGAAAATTAATATGAGTAACTTCTGAGGATTCCTGGATTGCAGTAATAATATCTTAGCGTTCCACATTCTAATTTTGCTAGAGAACAACCTTCTGTTGCAACAAGACTGGGTGTTATATTATTCATTTTAACTGCTTCTCCTGCATAACTCACTGGTGGTGTTGAGGACTCTGAAGGACCCAACTATGATTTCAGGCCATGAAAGCCATCATACAGAGTTATGGGAAGTATAAAATGCGGTGACACACAAGATTTCCTAAAAATATCCCACCCAAATCCTGATTACTTTCCATAGCTATTGACTGTCTCCGTTGAATGCAGTGGATAAAACCATCTTTAAGCAAAGACGATTCTACAGCATTCCTTTTAGATAACTGACTTTTCCTTAATCATACAGTTTTCCCCCAGAGTTTCTCATATATCTGACTGGATAATTATAATATTGCATAACTTTATTTTCTCTGATCAGTGGTTTTGCTATTGAAAGGAAACTTTTGAAAAAACAAAATTAACTTATTTCCCCCCCAAAAAAGTTTCAATAGCAAAACAACAAGAGCATCACTAATGGTGAATGGTTTCCCTTCTCTGTTTTTTAGGATTTCAGAAGGCAATGGTGAAAACTATGAATGCTGCTTTGAAAATTCCTCACTTCGGTTATTGTGATGAGGTTGACCTCACTCGGCTCATCCAGCTGAGAGAAGAGTTGAAACCTTTAGCAAAAGAACGGGGAATTAAACTCACTTTTATGCCCTTCTTTTTAAAGGTGAGTTAGAGGTTGCTTCCACAATAGCAATAGCAATAGCACTTAGACTTATATACCGCTTCATAGTGCTTTACAGCCCTCTCTAAGTGGTTTACAGAGTTCAGCATATTGCCCCCAACAATCTGGGTCCTCATTTTACCCACCTCGGAAGGATGGAAGGCTGAGTCAACCTTGAGCCTGGTGAGATTTGAACTGCTGAACTAGCAATCAGCTGAAGGTCGCAGTGCTGCTTTTAACCACTGCGCCACCTCGGCTCCTATACAAGCCATATATTGTGGCACAGGATTATCAAATTTGTCAGGAAACATTCTAGTCCCTTGATTTTTCATGATGTTGGCTAACATGAGTTCGATGAACATCTACAAAGGTTGTCTTAACTGTTTTACAGTGGAAACAGCCTTGGAAGAAAATTGCCAAATCCACTTGTATTCTGTATCACTGGTTTGATGTCTGTTCTTCATAGGCATTTCAAACATATTCTTTCAAGATGCTTTGCAGGATGATACTAAAATATAATTTTAATCGCCATATTCACACAGTCCAATTAGCATTGATTATAAGTACCATGATAAGATATTTTTCAAAACAACTCTATTACCCTGACCTAGATAGATTTTCATAGAAAGATCACTTGATTTCAGTGGAGCCTACTCCAGAAAACTGGAATGATCTAGATCAGCGATCCCCAACCTTTCTGGCACCAGGGACTGGTTTTGTGGAAGACAATTTTTCCACAGACCGGGCGTAGGGGGGTAGGGTAGGGGTGGAATGGTTTCACATGCAACTTAGATCCTGTATATGCACAGATGAAGCTTCACTTGCTTGCCCGACACTTGTGTGATCCAGTTCCTAACAGGCCATGGACCAGTACCGGTCCGTGGCCCTGGGATAGGGGACCCTGAACTAGATAATACAACTCTTTGCAGATATCTGGAATTTTACTATGGAAGGACAGGAATCTTGAAAGGGATGAATCACCCAAACTTCTTTGAAATGTTTGTTTTATGGGATGGGACAGTAGATAGGGCATATAATGAAATGCATCAATCTTCATGAGCTTTCAGTTTTATAGAATAATTAAGAATCCCAGCCCAGAAAAATAAGAGGGTTATGGCCTTTGTGGCTGTTGACTTCATGTGAACTAGCCTAATAACCACAACATTAAACATAAAACTAATCAAAATTTCTGAGAGCCAGTTTGGTGTGGTGATTAAAAGTATTGGATTAGAAAACGGGTGATTGTGAGTTCTAGTTCTGCGTTAGGCCTAAAGCCAGCTAAGAGTTTTGTGGTAGTTGCTCTCTGTCAGCCTTAGGAAGGAGGCAATGTTATATCATTTCTGAAAAGGTTGCTAAGAAAACTACATGGACTTGTGTGTGTAATTACCAAGAGTCAAGAGTGATTCAAAGACACAATCTATCTGTCACATAGTGAATATTGTCAGTTGTATGTCTATGCAGGGTGATGCATCCCTATCCTAATATTATGGTACATTCTATTACAAGCAGGACATGTGATGTGATCTTGTACGCATGTGTGCATTCCTGATTCTCCATTATTCTTGTGGTTTGGCTCTGACCGGGAGCGGTCGCATTTAATTAGCAAGAATGTAATTATTCAGAATTTATTGTTTTTTGTACCGAAATAAATATTTTATTAGACCTTTTAACTTCGGTTTCATTTCTAAATGTCTGAGCTCCAAGAGAAAGATCAATCATCGCCTCTGTGAGATTACTTCTCACTCTAACACTCTCCCAGGTTACTAACCAAGAAGACAAAAGAAACCCTGTTTACTATAAACTAGGTCATATGCTTAAGAGAACTTATACCATTTGCAACATTTCCATGGTAGGTCCACCTGGAAAATACCCTTCTCATACTAAAAGTTAGCAGTCAATGAGCTAATGTCGTACCTTTGCTTTTCTCTATTACTTTTTCCCCTTCTCCCTCTCATACACATATAGACTTCAAAATTATGAAAATTATAGTGTAATGCATTCTTTTTATATGTTGAACAGGCTGCTTCTCTAGGCTTAATACATTATCCCGTTCTTAATGCTTCCGTGGATGAAAACTGCCAAAACATCACATACAAGGTTTGTATATGATTTAAAAAGTAGTTTCTTAATACATCCTCAATTAATCCAGCTTTGTTTAATTTTCAGTAAAGGTACATTTAAATGTATCCTGCAGATAGAAAGTAAAACACTGAAAGATTTCAGGTCTTTTTTCTGCAGCCTCATTGCTAGCAGTATGTCTCTATTTCAATACTCACCGAAAGCTTATCCTTCCTGCAAGATTCTCAGAAAGAGACATGGCACTGCGTGGATTCAATATGAGAACAGTTCTCTGACTTTAATTTGCAGGAGTCCGCCACTTAATTGTTCTGGCCTTATTTTCTTTTAGGAATGTAGCCCCAAAGGGGGGCCATTTGAAAGCTGCTTGGAGCCTCTGGTTCAAGAGGACATGGGGAAAAAATTGCCTAAAATAATTTCTCTTACAAGGAATTACTCTTAATGCAGCGGTGAAATGCTCCCGGTTCGCTCTTGCCTGTCGGTCGTCGGAGAGCCGATCATGAAGGCAGCGCGACGCTCCGCCCACCTGTCGGGACACCGCCATATGAGTTCTTTTACCCTCTGCACATGCGCACGCGCAGAGGGTAAAAGAACTCAAATGGCAGTGTCCCGGCGGGTGGGCGGAGCGTCGCGCTGCCTTCGCGATCAGCTCTCCGACGACTGACAGGCAAGAGCGAACCGGGAGCATTTCACCCCTGTTTTAATGAAAATGTGACCTTTGTATTGTGCGTATTATATCTAGTAATAACCTTCGGTGTAATTAGCAGGATGGTGCAGGTCTGAAGGGAAAAAGCTGATTTGGGAGCCCATGTGGGCATGTGTGTGACCCCTGGTGGCCCCTTTTTAAATCAAACACATTTTTCCTTGGGGTCACATTGCAGATGCAGAGGGCAGCAGAGTAATCTTGAGCAAAATCACAGCTTCTTGGTGGAGTTGCTGACAGGTGCTACGTGAGCACTCCAATATTTTCCAAATCACATTTTTTCATTAAAATCTGGATTGTCTCACAGACAGTCCTTGACTTGCGAACGGTCACTTAGCAATCATTTAAAGTTATGTCGGCTCTGCCTTGGGGCTACTTATGACCTGGATCCAAAGTTTGGATGGTTGCCCATCCCCCACCTCCATGGTCACATGACAATTCCAGGCAGTCGCAATACAGTCACATTTACAGCTGTTTGCAGGTTCCTATGGTCTCGAGAGTGCATTTTACAATTACAGTTGCTGTAATTTGGCATTTTCAGCAATTTTCACCACACCCATAACAAACAATTGGTTCATTTAACAATTGCAGCATTCGCTTAATGACCACTGCAAAAAAGGGTTTTTCTGATGGCCTGTTTTATGACCATCACAGCCAGTGGTGGGTTCCTACCGGTGCGGTCTTGCCTGTTCATCGCCGCAGAGCCGAAGAAGCTGTTGGCGTTCGCGGCACGGGGCTTCCCCTGCCCACTTTCCCCGCCTGCCGGGACGCCGCCGTTTGCGTTCTTTTGCCCTCTGCACATGCGCAAAGCGTTGTGCTTGCGCAGAGGGCAAAAGAAAGCAAATGGCGTCCCGGCGGGTGGGGAAAGTGGGCGGGGGGAGCCCTGCGCCGCGAATGCCAACAGCTTCTTCGGCTCTGCGACGACGAACAGGCAAGACCGCACCAGTAGGAACCCACCACTGATCACAGCGTACGTTAGGTACAAGTTTTATAACTTACAAAAGAGTAATGGAAAAGTGATTAAATGAGAAATACTTTATTTTGCCAAGAAAAGAGCTCCTTCTGTACAAACCAATGCAATACATTTCCATGCATTTCTAGGCTTCTCACAATATTGGAATTGCTATGGACACAGGACAAGGCTTGCTGGTCCCTAATGTGAAAAATGTCCAGGCTTGTAGTGTGTTTGAAGTTGCTTCAGAATTAAATCGCCTTCAAAAATTGGGCTCAGCTAACCAGCTGGGAACAAATGACCTCACAGGAGGAACATTCACACTTTCCAACATTGGCACAGTAAGTTAAACAGCATGTAACATTAAACTGATAAAATGTTTGGCATATCATGGGGGCATAAACTGTATCAAAGGGGGGGGGGGTTATTGAAGTAATTTAGGAGAGTCAAAGGATAAAGTCACTGCTTCTAGGAGAAGGTATCTACTGGGCTTCCTTTAATGGTTGGGTGTCTATAGAATGGATTCAAGGACAAGAAGTGGGGTCTATTGTACCCCAGGTGTCTTGTCACTTACCGTATTTTTTGGAGTATAAGACGCACCGAAGTATAAGACACATCTTAGTTTTGGGGGAGGAAAACAAGGAAAAAAGGCCTCTGCCTCCAAGCAATTTGCCAAACAGCAAACACCACAGATGATATACACTGTTTGCTGTGTATTTCTGTGCATGTGTGCTTGACCCATAGAAATAGCAAAGAATTGGAGAAATGTACATTATGCCAGAAAGTTTTCTTAAATGTAGTCACACTAACTCCTCCCAATTATTTAAATAGATCTACTCCAAGGTAACTAAACTCTAATACTAAACAGGACACTATTACATTTCAGACTATACTTGTACAGAGCAGTTAAAATTAATTAAAATTTCTGAAAGTATACATTATTCTCTATTATTTAAAAGAAGATACAATAGCACTGGGCCTCTTCAGAGCAAGCATTTATTTTAAAAAGCTTCTTTATTTTGTTAAGTTGTCTAGATTTACAGGGATCTCTAACCTTGGCAACTTTAAGACTTGTGGACTTCAACTCCCAGAATTCCACAGCCAGCAAAGCTAACAAAGCTGGCTGTGGAATTCTGGGAGTTGAAGTCAACAAGTCTTAAAATTGCCAAGGTTGGAGACACCTGGCTAGAACAATAATAAAGCAGTCTTTAAAAAATAAGTCTAATAATTTGAACGTTCTACAGCAGTGGTTCCCAACCTTTCTAATGCCGCGACCCCTTAATATAGATCCTCATGTTGTGGTGACCCCCAACCATAAAATTATTTTCGTTGCTACTTCATAACTGTAATTTTGCTACTGTTATGAATCATAATGTAAATATCTAATATGCAGGATGTATTTTCATTGTTAGAAATTGAACATAATTAAAGCATAGCGATTAATCACAAAAACAATATATAATTATGCCAGATCAGAAATTCTCGGGCCAGTCTTTGCAAGAGCACAAGGAATATCATCTTCCACAACAAATCTACTTCTGTATTTAGACTTGATAACCAACAAGTGTACAGCAATATTTCTCAATCTCAGCAACTTTTAAGGTGCCTGGACTTCAACTCCCAGAATTCAAAGCAAAGCTGGCCCCTTAGCTGATGCCGTCAAAGCTCGGCCGCCAGGCATCACAAACGCCTCTCACCGAATGGCACCTCTCCCGACCAATCGGAGGGCTCGGGCGAGTTGAGTCGATATGGCCAGGCTTGTGGCAGTGGGGGGGAGCTGAGGATGCCGGGGCGACCCCGGGGAAATGGTCGTTCGACCCCCAAAGGGGTCCCGACCCCCAGGTTGGGAACCACTGTTCTACAGATATTTATAGTTATTCACTTACTTCCTTGCATCCAGTTCAGCAGAAAATAAAAATCTGCGTGTCTCTCCCAGCTATTTGCCTCTTTGCAGCTAGTTTCACTTTCATTTTCCCACGTGGCAAACCTAATCAGCTGTAGGTCGGGAAGCTGCTAGTGACTTGCTTGGCTTTACAGGCTCTTTCCTCTTTGCTGCAAACAGGTAAATTGCTGGAAGACAGAGGCCAAAGGGTGGGGGTGGCTGGGTGGGCGAGGCTACATTCGGTGTATAAGACGCACCCAAGTTTTCACCCTCTTTTGGGGGATAAAAAGGTGCATTTTATACTCCGAAAAATACAGTATTTCCCCAATTATATTTAAACAAAATGCATTTTCCACCTAGAATGAACATTAGCTATATTGTCTAGAACTTCTGGGAATTATAATTTGTCTGGAATGTTCCAGATTGAAAAAAAGCTGCTTTAAAACCTGCCTAAAAGAGACATCAGTAAAAGTGTACTGATTTTCAAGTATTAACTTCCCTTTTTGCTTCCTAGATTGGTGGCACTTATGCAAAACCCGTGATCCTTCCTCCTGAAGTAGCTATTGGCGCTCTGGGAAAAATACAGGTATTTTCACTGTGAATTATGAAAGATCAGTTTGAAATACTCCCTAATAAATGTTTGTATTGGTTTTCTAACTTTATCCTAGTCTTATACAGTGTATATGTTAAATCCTGTTTATTAATAACTTCACATGTAATTTAAAGTTCTTCGCTATAGATAACTTAACAAGTGATTAGGTTGTTATTATTAACAACAATAGCCTTTTCTTTTGATGTCTTATATTTGAGTATTGTCCTAAGAAAAGGTCTAAATGTCTTCACAGAATACACATTTGAGACTTAGGGACCTAATCAAATTAGACTTATATAGCCTAATTTGAATATTGAATTTTTTAATGTGTATTCTTAATTTGTGGAGATGTCAAATCCCAGAAATATTGCTCATATTAATATAAAATCTATTATTTTTAATGCAATAGGGGGTGGGTTGACTCAGCTTTCCATCCTTCCGAGGTAGGTAAAATGAGGACCCAGATTGTTGGGGGCAATATAAATATACATTGCTTACTGGTGTAAACCGCTTAGACAGTGCTTGCACTGTGGGGCGGTATATAAATGTCACTAATAAATAAATAAATATATATATAAATATCTTGAATACTTATAGTTTAAGAGCCCACCATTACTAATTATTTTCAGTTGATCAAGTCTGGACTCCTAAATTATTTTTACATATATAGTGTTGTAAGATCTATTATGCCTGTTATGCTGTCAAAATGACTTGTAAATTTACCGTATGTTCCGGCGTATAAGATGACTGGGCGTATAAGACGACCCCCAACTTTTCCAGTTAAAATATAGAATTTGGGATATACTCGCCGTATAAGATTACCCCTCCTACCATCTTTCTTTTTCTTTCTGTCTTTCTTCCTTCCTAACATCTTTCTTTCTTTCTTTCTTTCTTTCTTTCTTTCTTTCTTTCTTTCTTTCTTTCTTTCTGTCTGTCTGTCTGTCTGTCTGTCTGTCTGTCTGTCTGTCTGTCTGTCTGTCTGTCTGTCGGTCGGTCGGTCTGTCGGTCTGTCTTCCTTCCTACCATCTTTCTTCTTTCTTTCTTCTGTCTGAACAAGCACAATCAGGAATGGTCTTTGTGGATGGGTAGCAGCCAAGGCACCACACTTGTAGAAGGGGAACACAGTGAAAAGGCTAAGATATGCTGAGGCTCAAAAAAATTGGACTAATGATCATTGGAAAAGAATATTATGGAATGATGAACCCAAGTTTGAAATTTTTGGATCCAATTGTTGAAACCCTATGTGAAAAGAGTTGGAGAGAGATGGACAAATGAATGTTTATCACCTTCAAGGGAACATGGTGGAGTGTCTGACCTGTTTGGAGCTGCATTTCTGCCAGTGATGTTGGCAATATTGATGGGATCATGAATGCTGAAAAGAATAGATGGGTTTTAATTCATCATGCCATTCCTTCTGGAAAGTGCCTGAATGGGAAGGGAATGGGTTCCTTTCTTGTGAATAAACAAGCAAAAGGCTTATTTAATAGGCCTTTTGGATTTCTTTGTAAAGGAGCCATTCCACTTTTTCCTCTTGTTATTTTTGCTTTAAAGCAGGGGTCCCCGAACTTGGCAACTTTAAGACTTGTGGACTTCAATTCCCATAATTCTCCAACCAGCATAGCTAGCTGGAGAATTCTGAGAGTTGAAGTCCACAAGTCTTAGAGTTGCCAAGTTTGAAGACCTCTGCTTTAAAGGCATGTTTTGCAGCGGTAGAGTTCCTAAATTACGAGCAAGCTGTCAACAGAAATCCTGATTTCTGCATCACTCAGCAGCGCCCCAGTCGCCCCCTCCCCGCAGCGGCTTCAACGAAAAGGTTAAGGGCAGAGAGCTTTTGCGCCTAGAGGGGAGGTAGGAAAGGGGAAAGAGGGGGTTGGGAACCAAGTTTCCTTCCCCTCCCGCCTCCCTTCGTGATGTCCAGACATCTCTTATGCCAAGTGTTGCAGAGATCCCTTCTCGGGGATGGGCACTCAAGGGGGGCCTGGTAGGCAAGGACGCTGTGAGTGGGGGAGGGGACCAGGGCGGGCAAGGAGGAGGAGGGGGAATCCCCAGGTGCAGGAGGAAAGGAGAGCGAGGTGAAGTTTCCCCAGTTGCACCCCCTCCCCTTCCAAGTCTCCACCTTTCCTTGCAAGGTTTTCTGCTCTGTGGGAACTGCTGCACCGCCGCTTTTCCTCCTCGGTTGCTGCATCTGCGAACAGCTCTCCGATCCCCTCAAAATCCTCCCTACGAGCCCCCCTTTCCCCCCCGAAGCCCAACATTTGGTGCAGCCCAGCTCCCAGTGGGAGGCCGCCTGATGTTAAGACGATACCCGGCGTATAAGACGACCCCCGACTTTTGAGAAGATTTTCCTGGGTTAAAAAGTCGTCTTATACGCCGGAACATACGGTAACTGCTGTTAACGCTTGTTCATATGCTTTGAAATCTTGAGTAAATACCTTGCAATTTATCTTATCAGTAAGGTTGCTCGGGTGTGGGAAATTCTCATGAATTAATCCACTGCTTTTCTTACAGCATTTTTGTTTTTGTTTTTTGTTTTAATTTCTAGGCCCTTCCTCGATTTAACAGTAAAGGTGAGGTATTTAAAGTACAAATAATGAATGTGAGCTGGTCAGCTGATCACAGAATCATTGACGGTGCAACCATGTCTCGTTTTTCTAACTTGTGGAAATCTTACTTGGAGAATCCTGCTTCCATGCTGATGGATCTTAAGTAAAGAAGACAAACATCTGGATGGCTTATTTAAATTCCAAAAGTGCAATCAGGCTACTTAAGCTAGCAAGTGCCATTAGAACTGACTTCATACTTCAAAACTGCAATGTGTTTGCTAGATCTTTCAGATCCCGGCTCTGTGTCTTGATTATCTGTTACATTTTTGTCTAGTTGAATTACTTAGTGGTAAATTATTTGTCTAGAAGTTGTAATGGGTCTTGGTATGACTCCTTCACAAGGTGGCGGAAACCTCTGGTGACAAAATAATGCTATATTCCACTGTTACGGTATTATCAGATGGAGGGTGCTAATAATACTTATGGGACTCTAAAACATCTTGCACCATGCCCAACCTGCGACCTGATTAGAAATGAAAGTCCCTGGATGAAAACATTAACCGAATGTTAACTATTTCTTATGCAATTAATTCACTACAGATGATATTCAAATAAAATTTTTTTTAATGATTATTTTATTAAATATGCAAAGATTCCCTTTTTTGACATATAGTACTAACTGTTCTCTTTTTAAAATATTCTTTTAAAATATTCAAGTTTTGTAGCAGACATTCTTCATTACTGAAATGAATATGTACACTGGAAGAATGGCAAATCCTGGACCATGGATACTTCCCCTCCCCCTCCCCCCCAAATTTGGAGGTGGCTTTTACAGCATAGAAGTAACGCTAGGCATACATAAGATCCAAGACTGCATTAAGCATTTCTGTAACGTATGAAGCTTCTAACAGTTAATGTGGAGATCTTTGAAATTTCTAATAGTAGTTTGCAAACCATTGTTTTTCAAACTTGGCAACTTTAAGATGTGTGGATTTCAGTTCTTGAAGTCCACACATCTTAAAGTTGCCAAGTTTGAATAACACTTTACAACAGTGTTATTCAAACTTGGCAACTTTAAGATGTGTGGACTTCAAGAACTGAAACCATTTTCATAGACAAAGTTTTGCTATGGAGCCATAGATGAATAGCTTTTTCAGGTGTAAAACATGTTGTAAAAACTGAAATAGGATTAAAATCTTTATACTCCAAAAGTGGATATGATTATTAGGGGGGCTTAAAAATGACCACATGCTTTTAACAGAATATTAAAAATTTCAGAATGAAAGTTTGTGGTGAATGTCAATTTAAGGAAACCTATTGTAAATGTGTAAGTATATACATATATATGTTTATTTAAGATCCTTGTAATATATAATCTGCGAAAGGGGAACATATCTAGATCTGGGCATTTCTATTCATTATTTTGAGGAACAAGCAGAAGAAATGTAAAACTGATAAATCAGTAGATCTCTAAGAAATTTTATATAGCACATAAACACACATACATTGAACATTTCTTTGTTGTTTTTGTTTAATAAAGCATATTTTAATAAATCCCACTTTTTACAACCTTTGTAGCTTTATCTGGGGTGCTATTATGTGACACTGCATCCTCTATACCGGGGTTGTCCAAAATGGTCAATATTTACCCCAAGGATCAATAAGATTATCCAAGGGGTTGATGTTATTATTCTAAAAATAGTTTTTATTAAATTATTTTCATATAAATGTTTGTATTAACTTCTTGATGGGGTCAATGAGCTGAAAATTTTTTGGAGCCCTGTTCTAAATGCACACATCCATGTAAAAGTTACAGTTTCCCTCATTCTCCTCGTGAGTAAGCATCATTGGCAAAACTTCGTTAGTCCTCACGTTTCAATCTTTGTTTGAACTTTAGGCTCCTATTAAAAACTGAAATATTTGGAAGTTATAAAAAAATCATTCCTTCTTGAATCGGAGCTTAACTAAAATCTCAGGAATGGATTCTTGGTATTTACTGTTTTACAGGGCTGTGGCCTGGATTATGATCATTTTAGTCATTGTTATCAACTGTAACATACCGTATTTTTCGGAGTATAAGACGCACCAAAGTATAAGACTCACCTTATTTTGGGGGAGGAAAACAAAGAAAAAAGGCCTCTGCCTCCAAGCAATTTGCCAAACAGCAAACAGCAAAGATGATATACACTGTTTGCTGTGTATTTCTGTGCATGTGTGCTTGACCCATAGAAATAGCAAAGAATTAGAGAAATGTACATTATGCCAGAAAGTTTTCTTAAATGTAGTCACACTAACTCCTCCCAATTATTTAAATAGATCTACTCCAAGGTAACTAAACTCTAATACTAAACAGGACACTTACATTTCAGACTATACTTGTACAGAGCTGTTAAAATTAATTAAAATTTCTGGAAGTATACATTCTCCATTATTTAAAAGAAGATACAATAGCACTGGGCCTCTTCAGAGCAAGCATTTATTTTAAAAAGCTTTATTTTGTTAAGTTGTCTAGATTTACAGGGATCTCCAACCTTGGCAACTTTAAGACTTGTGGACTTCAACTCCCAGAATTCCACAGCCAGCAAAGCTAACAAAGCTGGCTGTGGAATTCTGGGAGTTGAAGTCCACAAGTCTTAAAGTTGCCAAGGTTGGAGATCCCTGTAAATCTAGACAACTTAACAAAATAAAGCTTTTTAAAATAAATGCTTGCTCTGAAGAGGCCCAGTGCTATTGTATCTTCTTAAAATAGTCTTAAAATTGCCCCTGGCTCTAGAACAATAATAAAGCAGTCTTTAAAAAATAAGTCTAATAATTTGAACATTCTACAGACATTTATAGTTATTCACTTACCTCCTTCCATCCAGTTCAGCAAAAAATAAAAATCTGCCTGTCTCTCCCAGCTATTTGCCTCTTTGTAGTTTCAGTTTCACTTTCATTTTCCCACGTGGCAAATCAGCTGTAGATCGGGAAGTGCTAGTGACTTGCTTGGCTTTACAGGCTCTTCCCTCTTTGCTGCAAACAGGTAAATTGCTGGAAGACAGAGGCCAAAGGGTGGGGGTGGGTGGGTGGGACTACATTCAGTATATAAGATGCACCCAAGTTTTCACCTTTTGGGGGGTAAAAAGGTGCGTCTTATACTCCGAAAAATACGGTAGTTTGGGCTGAGGGAAAATTTTAAAGAAAGCAATAAAGAATATTTGTGGTGGGAGTTGAAGCATTTCCAGCTGGTTGCTGGACCAATGTATCATTTTGCCAGGATTGTCAGTAACTCTTTGATTTGTAAGTCACGCTTATGCAATCAGTAATGGTACTGAGCCACCTGGTGTTCTCGTGATTCCTTCACAAGTCTTCTATCACTTTCAGAGCCTTTTTCCAGTGATCTATTCCTTCACACATGTCCAAAATATCTAAACTGTAGTTTTCATAATGCTACCAATGACTAGGGTGCCCAGATACCTTTGATCCAAAATCAGGACAGTTTTTTAAAAATAGCACTTCTCAAGATAACGTTTATTACTCCAACAAAGGTCGGCCAGGGCGCGCGCGCACACACGGGGGCTTACTTAGGTGGAAACACGCTTTTGGCACGGATTCGCTTTGGCGAACGCGGGATCAGCGGACCCTTCGCTCCTTTCTTTCCCCCCTCCCCCAAGCTGGCGTTGCAGGCTCCTCAGGAGTCTCGGGGGCAAAAGGAAATAAAATAAAACCACAATTTTATTACACGATTGCTCACTTTAAACTAAGAAAACATTTACAGTATTTTAAATAATTTGTCACAATCCTGAAAGAAAGCATTAAAATATTACACACTAAAAATGCACACGAAATCTTCCGTAACAATACATAAGAGAATCTGCCTGAAAATGAAGCGATTGAACTAAAACACAAGTAGTGCAAATGTACTTTCTTGATTATCCTAAAATTTTACAAAAGTTCAGGACAAATCAGGACGGGAACTCGAATTTCAGGACAAAATCAGGACATTTTCAGAATCAGGACAAGCTTCTAAAAATCAGGACAATCCTGATAAAATCAGGACATCTGGGCACCCTACCAATGACTAGCCTGCTTCACTTCATCTAGTTTTCAGTTATTTGTTCTCGTGGACCAAAACCTCTCCAGCATCTGAAAAAAAAACAGAATTCCTTGATCTCCAAGAAAGCTTTAATTTTGCTTCATTCAGCCTTCCTGATGGTCCAGGTTTTACAAACCTCTCTTACAACAGAGGCACACCGTGGTCTTGTCTTTAATAATCTCTGTCATTAGTACGATGTATCCTTTAACAGTTTGTCTAGAATCAAGTTCTATTGTATTTTTTCCCTCAGGCAGAACTTTATTTTATGGCTGCAGTCACTGTCTTTGTGAAGGTTGTTACTACTTGAACTTGTTCCTGCCAATGTCATGGGTTAAAATTAGAATCTAGCTGCCGTGACATTTTGCTCTGTCATAACTGACAGGAAGGGTTTAATGGCTTTAACAAAGCGATCAAAATTCATGACCGAATTCTTACTGTACAGAAATCTCTGGGTCATGGAAAACCATCTGTGGTTTCAAGTAAGTGGTTGATAAAATACTTTAATTCACTCCTGGAGGGGGTGGTGAATTCGCAAGGAGTTTGTTGTTGCTTTGCAGCTAAAATTGGGAGCGTGCTTTTCAAATGGCTGGTGGTTCCCGATTGCCATTATTTTGCAAAGTTGTCAGACAGGCATTGTCCAAAAGCTGCTGGCAGACAGCAGAGGTCTGCATGCAAGACTCTAAGAATAGGCTCTGGTGTTAATGGTGAATTAATGGTTTGTCCTTCCTATAGATGTTTCTCCTGGATGTCAATTAAAAATCCAGAAATAGAAGGCATTTTTCAATCCAATGCGGGTTTCCTCTTTTGGTCACGACACTTCTGGATACCATGCCAAAAAGTGAAAAGTGGGTGCTGAGTTTGAATGTGGAAGAGCTATGACTGAAACGACTGATTGTGTTGGCTCATTTGTGGCCATTAAAGACCTGTGGGAAGTCAGAATCCAGAAAATTACCGAAGAGCTTCGGAAGCAAAAAGAATTCAGTCAGAAGGCTGCTGGGAGGTAGGTACTCAGAATTGGGGATCCTTTGGATGAGAAGTATGATCACATTTCAATTAGGATCTCCCTGTTATTTTTGGGAGTTCTCCAATAGTATGAAAAACAGTGAATAGAGGTAGTAAAAAAAATTAAATGTTCCAAAATACTGCCATTCTGTTCTGCAAGCAGCAATACTAATACATTCTAGTATTCTGCTATTAAAAGTCTCTCTATGTCAAGGCCAGCCAGTCCCAACATGATACACAACTCAGTGGTAAATGCAGTGCAGTATGATGATTTTGGAGCTTTTGGTTTCTGGGAAACGGTGATACTAACCTGCTTCACCGTTTGGATAGCACAATGGTTGATTTTGCTGCCCGATCAATTGCAGACTCCAAATGTTTTAAAGCATGATGGAAGTTGCAGCAATAAGGAAAATGCATCTTTAAAGCTTTACAACTTTTATTTCTAGACTGACAATTATTTGGGAAGAGAGGGCCAGTTTGGCCAAGCTGAAAGGCAAAGTAATCAACGAAGATGGAAGAGCTGTTTTAAGGATTGAGCAGGAAGAATGGCAGGTATTTGTTCAAAAACTGCTAAGATTATTTTTCATTCTTCATTTTGCTTCAGTATTTTGATGTGAGCGCACGCACCTCTTCCACGCATGTGCATGGCCTTCCACACATGCACTTCACTCGCTCGCGCAGCTTACACACATGCATGCGGCTTGAAAACATCCTTAAATAGGACAGCATAGTGCCAGGGCGGGTGGGCGGCCTGGAGGTTGCTGCTACTGGTTCATCCGAACCAGCTGAATATCACCTCTGGTTAGGATGCGATTAATGCGAATTCAAACAATGCCATATTTGATTTAGTTTGAATTGTAAATTGATATCAGGTTGGGTTTAATGACATCCAAAAGTCAGTTCAGGAGAGACTAGATTGTGAGCAGTTAAGGCTAGTACATGCAGAAATGTTCATCTTTGTGTGTGTAAAATGGAAAAAAAATATTATGTCAAAGGAAAAGAGAACAACTTCAAAAAAAAGAAGAGGCTTGTTAAAGTAAAAAAATGGATGTAGTTGAATTATATAAATGTCATAGCAACACTAAAATAGGACAAGATATTGTAATGCCTAAATCTACAGTGCACATTATTATAAAACATGTTTGAAATTGTTCATTGCCTATTTCTGTCAAGCTAGAACCAATTGCCATATTTTCCATAGAAACACCAGTTCAATAGTGCAAATTCAAATAATGTGCCATTTCATGGGATTCGTTAAGTGCATAAATCAAGATCTAGCTGTTTTGATTAAGGATTTGATTTTGGCAATAGGTTTAAACTGCTGAATTGACATAAGTTCATCTTTATATGCAATAATAATCCAGTGTTACTTTGAAAGTTCCTAATTAGTTTATAAGTTTCTTTTCTGTTCCTTTATTTTTTATCTCTCTTTTTGCTTGGTTGTGTTTCTTAAATATCTATTTTTTTAAAAAGCCTGAGTTGTATACAACCAGATAATGTATGGCAGCATTATCTTAAAGGTTTTTTTTTTAATAAGAGGCTATCTGTATTTTTGCAGTCCACGTTAGGTACACTGTACTTCGTGTCAGTCTCTTTAGTTCCTAAAACTGATTATTGCAACCTTTTAAAATACAGGTGATCCTTAGCTTACAAACTTTCTTTTATTGAATGTTTAAATTTCCAGTGGCACTGAAAAAAATATTTTTTAACTGGTACTCACACTTCAGACTGTCACAGCATTCCCCAGGTTCATGTGATCAAACTTCAGGCACTTAGCAGCTGGCATGTATTTACAATGGCTGCAGTGTCCTGGGTCATATGATCACCATTTGCAACCTTCTCAGCCAGTTTCCAACAAACAAAGGCAATGAGAGAAACCAGACATGTCTAATACAGGGGTGCCCAACCTGTGAGTCATGGCCCACTACCGGTCCCCAGCCTATTCACAACTGGGCCACGTGAGTGGCCGGCTAGTGCAAGCACGTGTGTGCAGGGGCTCATGGCCCCACTTGCACGAGCATTGCGGGCGCTCAGGACTTCACTCATGCGGGAACTTGGGGCCCACTTGTGCGAACGTCATGGGAGCTCGCGGCCCCAGTTGTGTGAGCACTCAGGGCCTAACTCATGCAGGGGCTTGTAACCCCCCTTGCGTGAGCGTTGCAGGCACTCAGGGCCTCACTTGCACGGGCACTTGGGGCCCCACTCACATGGGCATTATGGGCGCTCACAGTCCCACTTGTGCAAGTGCTCAGGGCCTAACTTGCGCTCCTCTCATGTGAGCAATGGATGCTCACACACGCACATGCACCTGCCCCTCCCACAAAACCATCCCCTCTTTCCCTCTCCCCCCCCCCCGGCTCCAGGCTGCCAACCACGAAAGGTTGGGAAACTCTGGTCTAACAACCATATGATTCACTTAACTGATGTGATTCACTTAACAATCATGGCAAAATGGTTGTAAAATTGGGTACAACTCATTTAATAATCACCTCACTTAGCAACAGGAATTCTGGTCCCAATTGTGGTCATAAGTTGAGGAATGCCTGTAATATTATTGATTTGGGGTTCTTAGAGACTCTACCACTTTTTGTTTTCTCTCATTTAAATTTAGACTCTACCTTCTTGCTTACTGAAACTGAATTACCTGCAGGAATGGCAACTTCACAGAACTAATTTGATCAAAATCCCTCACTACATTGGTCGCTTTCAAAATCTCATTGTCCTAGATCTATCTCGAAATTCCATTGCAGAAATTCCTAGGGAGATTGGTGAGTGTCATGTCAACATTCCTCCTTGCGATTGCCTCTTCAGGTAGGGTTCTGAATTAGAGAGTTCCTTAAAATTATGGAAGTACTTAATTTTAAAAAGTCATATTTTGGAAACAATTTGAAAAATTCCTTCTTGATAAACAGCAGATGAAAGAAATTGAGAATGCTATTCTGTTGTTTAACTTTGTATATTGTGCTTTATAGCATTCCAGAAGGTTCCCATGATTATCTTATAAAATTAATGCAACAGTAAAACAGTGAGTCTTGAAACATTATAAATATTATAAATTTATTTTGACATGTGCTTTTTGTAACAGTCCACTTTCATCAGATATTGACAAGATTATTTATTAGCAATATCTGCATATGCACCAAAGACAAATCGTGTGTCCAATCACACTTGGCCAATAAAGAATTCTATTCTATTCTATTCTATTCTATTCTATTCTATTCTATTCTATTCTATTCTATTCTATTCTATTCTATTCTATTTATTAGCAATTAGCAATCATTATTCTCTTGGTGGTGCATATCAATGAGTCAAGAAAGAAGAACAGAAGACTACTCTGAATAAATGACACATAAACGTATATAATATCATATACATGACTGCAAAAATCATTAAACCTCAAAATGATGTTAAAACAAAATTGTCTGAGTTTTTTGCAATGTTAAGAAAATTGTAGTGAAAGTACCTCCATAGGAGCATGTTCTGGAGCATGGGGGTTGCTAGCATAGGAACTATTTTCTGGTCCATCTTTATCGAGCAGATTTTCCTGGGTTGGTTTTTTTTTAAACTTCCCTTGTCCTCAATTGACTTTCAGTTTTATCTTTCAAGAAGTGTGTTGTGCTGAGATGCTTTAAAGAGACATTGGGGTGAATTGATGGGTTTGTTCAGCATAGGATAGAGATTTCTGGCATTTGGCAACCTGAAAGAAGCAGTTGCTTCTGTAACAAAGAAGTATTTTTTCCCCTAAGTTTTTATTCTATTCTAGACTCCTGATTTCTTCATAGTGTCCTAAGTCAGGGGTCCCCAACCCCTGGGCTGCGGCCCACTACCGAGCCATGGCCTATTCGTAACCAGGCTGTGTGAGTGGAAGGCTGGCGCATGCGCGCATGCACAGCTCAACCTGTGCAATCAGCAGCCAGCATGTGCGCACCAGTGGTGGGTTCTAAATTAGATCGCCACCAATTCGTGCGTGCGTTTGTGCACTTGCGTGACACTTCTGCACATGCAAAGCGTCCCGGGCGGGTGGGCGAAGCGTCCCGGGTGGGTGGGCGGAGCCTCCCGCCGCTGCCACTGGTTCTAAGAACCGGTCTGAACTGGGAGCAACCCACCGCTGGTGTGCACATGCGAATGCAACTCAACTTGCGCAAGTTGAACTGTGCTGCATGTGTATACGTGCTGCTCCACCACTCGAGCAAGTTGAGCTATGTACGTATACATGCGCCAGCCTGCCACTCACACGGCCCAGTTCCCCTCTTCCCCGCCCCAGCCAGGCTGCCAAGCTGCAAAGCTTGGAGACCACTGTCCTAAGTAACCTTCCTTATGTGTATTGAGACTACAGCTTACAGTTTTTTATCTCATGGCCTGAGTTTGGAAATTCTGTGCTGTAACTCTGATGCATCTGAAGGACACCAATTGAGGACAGCTGAGTTACTTATTGTATGAAATGTATAGACCCACCCAATTTCATCAACTTAAGAGTAGCTTACAAACTTTTTTTTTAAAAAAAGGATAAAAATAATGGAAACCAAAAGAACAAAACCTAATTATGCAAAACATCCAGTGAAGACAAGCCCTATCCAAGAATGGAGGAAGAACAGGTCTTTAAGACTTATTTAAGGGAGACCAGAGTCGAGAAAATGAAAACTTCTGATGGGATAGGTATCTGATGAAAATGTTGAGCTCCCGGTAAATTATAGAGATTATTGAATATTTTGTCATGGGCTGGATCAATAATTATGTAACTAAGAAGTGAAATTGGTTTCTAATATCGGTTCTTTGGCAATCTGACATTTCTATGAGTGGTTGAAGTAATGTTAGACTTCTAAAATGAGTCTTAAAAATCTCTAGCAGCTTTCTCTCGACACTAATATTCTTGATGTTTTTCCTTTCCCTCTAATTTTAGCAGCTTGCTTTTTGTTTAAAGGGAAGCTTTTTGCAAGTGAATATTAAACCAAGGCTTTCTTTAATCTGTCTTACTCCTATAGGTCAATTGTCAAATCTTCAGGAGTTGATCCTCAGTTATAATAAAATTAAGTTGGTTCCTAAAGAATTAGGCAACTGCGTTGGCTTAGAAAGGTTGGAACTGGCAGTAAATAGAGACATCTGTGACCTTCCCCATCAGGTTAGGAAATACCATAGTCTTCCTCTCTAGGTTCATAATAACAAGATGTTGTTTAAATGTTTAAAATGACTTGTAATAAATTAGTAAATGACCAGCTAATGAACATTATTTTTTTGTTCCCCTATGTGAACATACTAGTTTGCGTCATCAGTCATGCAATATATATCACTGACACAGAGGCATCAAATGGTGATTTTTCTTCCCTGTAACTTACAGCAGCTGCATGTATAGCCACACAATGAGAAATGTCAGTGCTGATAAATGACATCACCTGTGTACTCAAATCAAGAGTCTCGCTGAAGTTTCATACAATAAATTAAATTTAATGGTTCCCACCCTGCTGGTGTTTTGAATCTCTTCACCCAGACCTTGGTTGAGCGTGATTAAAAAGCTTATTTTTTTCTTTGTTCGCTTCCCTCTCAATCCCTGAGCAAAGCGTGATAGATATTTTGCCAGAAGACAGAATTTCCCACTGTTCCATTATACCTATCATTTGATGAAATGTGGTTTATCAACATGAATCATCGCTAAGATTCTTTATTTCTTTTTTTAGCTGAGCAACTTGACGAAGCTTTCTCACCTAGACCTGAGCATGAACCGGTTCACTACTTTCCCACTAGTTATCCTAGATATGCCTAACTTGGAATGGCTAGATATGGCGAGCAACCGGCTGAAAGAAATCCCTGGCAATATTGACAAGTAAATGCAATGATTTATGTCATTATGATTTAATTATCAAAGATCTTGTAGTTTTAATTTCAGACAAAAACAAAAGGTTAGGGTTTTTACTTACCTAATGAAACAAATACAATAGAATTCAGGCAAGCAGTTGAATTATATGTATCCAGTCATAAGATACAAAGGCTTTTAAAAACATGACCTAAAAATCTAAGTAGATAAACTGAAATGTATACCATTTGGATCTCATTGTTTTAATTGATTTCAAACAAACACAAAAATTATCATGGAAATTGACTGATTCGAATAATTTCCATAGCATTTTAGTTTGTCATAGTTTTGAACATTTTTTGTCCCCCCCCCCCAAAAAAAATCAGGTACTGTAAATAGTTATTTGTTTCGCAGATGGGAAAAGTTAGGTTGAAAAATATAACAGTTACCAAATAGTGCAAATAGATAGTGCTCAGTTTAAAATCAGCCATTCTAGGTTCAGATCTTTATTTGATGGCATTTACAATTTTAATAATATTTGATTCATTGCTGTTGAAATTACATAAAATGCATTTAGAGAAGGATAAACAGATAAACAACAATTATTTTGCTGAAGACTGATGTTCATATTTTTTCCCATGGAAATCTGCAGTATTTATCAGATGTATTAATATTTTTACTGAGTTGGAATGGTTATGAAGTACTGTCAACTCCACCCAACATAAATAGCAAGCAGAAAAGTATGATTCTCTTGCAGGGAGTAGGACTTTTAAGACTCCAAATTGCTTAAGGTTATCAAATTTTACTTTTGCACTCCAGGTTTACTGCCAAAATAAGAAATCTCCACAGTAAGCTAATGTATATAATCTTCAGTTGTTTTTCTGACTAATTAATTAGACCTGTTTGACTTTACAGAGCAGAAAACTTACATACTTTGTGGCTCCAAAGGAATGAAATAACCTGTTTGCCTGAATCCATTTCTAATCTTAAGAATATGACTACCCTTGTTCTCACCAGCAACAAACTGCAAGATATTCCTGTTTGTTTGAAGGACATGCTAAACCTAAGGTAAGGGGGGGGACCCCTTAGCTGCAGTTGGAAAATTATGTGCTCTAAATAAATGTAACCAGCTTTGTTGCCCATGGGTGATATTTGTAGTCTTCTTTTCAAAACAGTACTGTCAGATTTGTCCCTCATAACAGTAACTGTGCCATGCTGAATGCATCCTTAACCTCACCTCTATTCTCTCCACAATATCTTGAGAACTGATACACTGTCCTGTCCTAGGGAGCAATGGCAATATATAGATTCCTCAGCATCTATTAGAGAATAGCTGAAATGAAGGAAATCTAGAACTGTAATAGCATATGACATTTTAAATTATCTTGTGCTTTTCTTGGCAATGTTTTTCAGAAGTGGTTTGCTACTGCCTCCTTCTTAGGGCTGAGAGAAAGTGACTGGCTCAGGGTTAATAACTTGGCTTTGTGCTTAAGGCAGGATAGGAACTCATGGTCTCCTGGTTTCTAGCTTGATGCCTTAACCCCTATACCAGTGATGGCGAAACCTTTTCGGCTCGGGTGCCAAAAGTGTGCGTGCGTACACGATAGCGTGCGCGTGCCCACACCCATAATGCAATGCCCTGCACATGTGCATAACCCCCCCACGCTGCCCCCTCGCGCATGCGCACAGGCCTCACTGAAGCTTCTGGACTTCCAGTAGGCCCGTTGGGCTCATTTTCGCTCTCCCCAGGGCTCAGGAAAGCCTCCTGAAGCCTGGGGATGGCGAAAAATGGGCCAATGGGCCAATTGGAAGTTCGGAAACAAAAGGAAGTGGAGCTGCCCTACTACTTACCTTCAGATAGTTGCAACCAGGCCTCGCACACCTCGGCCCATTTCTTCTGCAGCCGGGAAGGCTTTCCTGAAGGCCTGTGTAGCCAATAACAGAGCTCTGGATCGAGGTGGAGCTCTGTTATCGGCTGCAGAGGCCTTCAGGAAAGCCTTGCCGGCTGCAGAAGAAATGGGCTGAGATGTGGGAGGCCTTGCTGCAACTGTCCAAAGCCGAAGAAGTTCCTGAAGACCTCTGACAGCAAAAAGGAGGCTGAGGGTGAGCACACAAGTGGACTTCCGGTTGGCCCATTGGGCCGTTTTCGCCGTGGGGAGAGCGAAAATGGCCGAAGGCCAAAAATCAGCTGGCCAGCACGCACATGCAGCTGGAGCTGACATAGGGCAATGCCTCGCGTGCCCTCAGATATGGCTCCGCATGCCACCTGTGGCACACATGCCATAGGTTCGCCATCACTGCCCTATACCAAACTAGTGTTTGGGCTAAAGATGCAATGATTCTAATTTCATATGGTACGGAATTGTAGTTAATTTGAAAATAATGATCGTGACTGAGCCACATTTCCTCCTCAGTTATAACCATGAAATAATGGTTAAAACTATGATATGGTTTTGGTTAGTGTATTCAGAGTTTACAATCTCACCTGAATTTGATATATTGTGGTCATCTTTAAATTTTGTTAAAACAAACTGTAATACTCTGGAGTCTACACCTTTACCATACAATTTTTATCTAAATTTTAATTTAAAATGAGAGCTTATTTTTAAAAAATCCAGTGAGGTTTAAAAGTCAACATGGCTAACCTAAATCAGATTCTCATATTTCTCTGTGGAGTGAGAAGGGGGGGGGGATTAGCTGAATGCAGAGCTAAACACTAAACCATTATTCAGTATTCCATGTGAAATGAGACTGAGATTCCAAAGAACACGATATATCAACACTGCCTTCACTGAGGCTTCATAACGGTTGTATTACCAATATTTTTTACCTAAAAAGCAAATTATTAAGTTTGAAAGTGTTTCCAGTTTAAGGAATACCAGTTCATTAACTCCATTATATCGTATATAATAGATTTGTCAACTTCAGAGATAACCCATTAAAGCTGCAAGTTACACTTCCTCCTTGCGAGAATCCCGAAGAAGAGGAGGAACAAGAACTCTATGGAATTCAGTTCATGCATTTATATATTCAGAAGTCACTCAACGGTGAAGGTACCGTTTGTTTATGGTTAAAAATAGATACAGACTCAGTGAGGAGTGTGCCCTATTTTCCAAGAGCTGAGTTTGCACATACCATTAAACCAGCTTTTAATGATGGTTTGTTAGACAAGCAATAGTAGCCTTGAGGATAGAAAGCATGAAATTAAAAGATACCTTCATAGTAAACAATAGCAACCAAACATTCTCTTAAAAAGTTTGTATCAGACAAATGTGCCCTACAATATATTTAAGAATTGTTAAAGGAAAAAATTGTGATACTAGAATTTCCTTGACATTGTGGCATTTTATAGTGTTTAAAAGTTGAGATCCAAAATATTAAATGTACCCAATCCTACCTTGAACATTAAATAATTCTGATACATGAAGCAGAGCCCTAATACTGCTCGCTTTAGCACTAAAATGCATGATTTTAATGTTATATGAACCATGCTGCAATGGTCCAATGAACAGATCTTTGAAATATCCTGGTTTATATGAGATCACAGAACTCTCTCGAGATTAATCCTTTCCTGTTGTGCTATAAAGAAAAAACGCTCTTCAAGAGAACTGCAGGGACAGAGTGGACACTGCAAAAAGAACACAGGAAAAGAGAGGAAATTCCACTTGCTGGTGCATAACCATTAAGTACTGTGAAAAATATGCTGGCCCACAGTGGGTTCATAGGTCAGTTTAGATAGATACCTTAATCTTTTGTAAAAGTATAGATAAAATACTTATGAAAACCTCATATAGATATACTGGGGGGGGGAAACTTTTTAAAAGTTGGTATATTTCTGAAAAATGTACATTTGTTGGCAAACATTACATTTTTCTTTCAGAAAATATGGAAAGTGATATTCCAGGTGCTGCTGATACCACTGACTGAAGACCAAAAAATAACACCAAGCTGATATGGTATTACAATTTTTTGGAGCACATAGAAATTGAAATGCAGATCTGTTGTAACAAATATTTTGAGCCGTCTACTTATTAGTACTTTTTCTGATTTAAAGGACGCTATAAACCAGGGGTGTCAAACTCAATTTCATTGAAGGCCGCATCAGGGTTGTGGTTGACCTCGGGGGGCATGACTGACTGGGTGGCTGTGGCCGACTGGGTGGGCGTGGCCAGCTTGACGCCACTCACTGGGTGTGGCCGACTGGGTAGGTGTGGCCAGCTTGATGCCACTCCCCAAACTTCTGGCATGTTTCCACTTCGCACTGGGTAGACCTGACCGAAGCCACACTGGCCCGATGTTTCCTCTTCGCATTGAGTAGACCGGGCCGAAGCGATGCGAGCTGGCCCCTTACATTTTCCAGGACGGCCCCACGTGCCAGATCTGACCACATCATGTGCCAGCTCCGGCTCCTGGGCGTTGTGTTTGACACCCCTGCTGCTATCCCTAGTTTGTTAAACACAATCCTGGATGTTACAAACTTGCAAAGATCCTGGAAGCAGTGAAATTCCTGAAAGACCTCTTGAAGCTTTTAAGTAGTTATGGAAGATAATGAAGACTGAGATGGAACAGCTGTCAGAAGAACATTTTCTAATGACACACTTGAGTCTGTATAGTGCTGCAACACAGCTTCATATCCCCTCTGCTGTAAGTACTCAATCCGACCATGATCAATCAAGAGTTTGCAAAGGTGTCCTATCTGTTTTCGTTCATCAGCGGTCAGCAGCCTAGAACAAAAAAAAAAAGGGGGGGGGACTTTAGAAACTAAAGTGACTAACTTTTGGACACTCTGTTTCAAGCAATTCATTGCAAACTTGGTTTTTTCCCCTCCAATTTAAATCAAGGACTCGTTGATTAGTATACTACTAATCTGTTGTGACATGTTAATTGAATAAAGACTAGTTCAATTTTAGACTTTCTAACTGCATAAATGACAAAATATATTTTGGCAGTGAAAATATTTAAGACAACATATTTTTTTCTGAAACCCATTGTTAAGAGTATAAGGACGATCACCTTGTGGAAGTATGCAAGAACAATCACCTGGACAAAAGGGGCAAAAACATTTTTAAAGTTCAGAACAATGAGATAACATTTGGAAGTGGCTCAAGCAGATCCTACCCTAATTCACTGGAGTATCAGAAGGAGGAGGTACAGTACAATCAGACTTCCAATATTGCATTATTATAGTAAATTTCAATAAAAAATAGTTTTAGTCTTCCTAAATTGTGGAGTTAATTTCCTAGTCTGGTGTATGTAGTGGGGCTGACAATTGTACTCAAAGTGACACATACCCTTGAAGACTATCCAAACTGCAGTCAGTATTTATATTATCCTGATCATGTTCATCTACGTTTCTTTGTCCTTTATTTTGTATGCCACTTCTGCTGGTCTCTGTTCTTCTTTCTCTCATGCCACAGGTAGCCCAGCTGGTCATTCTTTTGAAAAAATTAAATTCTATGGGGCCAAGTCCTACTCTTGTAAAGAAATCTTGGCCAACGTAATGCCTCCACTCACATCTGTGATGACAACAAAGTGCAATAACAATTCCAGCTATAGGGCTCCAGTTTTCAGCTGCACACTTGCTATGTATTTGGCTAGGACAATCAGTCTTGAGGCGTTTAGTAACTGGGCCTTCCTTTTCTTCAGCACGTGAATTCACATAGGTGTCAACTAAGCATCTCAGAGCAAGATCTGTGAATAAAGATTATTTTTATATTTAATTGCTACATGCAGCATCAGCACACACACATACACACATTAATGTGACTGTGAAAATTCTATATAACTTATAATTGGACCATATTATCAAGCAGTTTTTTTTTACTTTTGCCACAAATGTATTATGAAGCATTCATTTTAAGCTAGCTCTTTAGTATTACTGTTTAAATAAGCATGTTTATTGACTTCAATAAGTGTCAACAAGTTGAACAAGTGTCAATGGTAATCAATGTATGTTAGCAAGCGTGTATATGAATAAAAGTTGTTGACAAGCTTTCTTCATTATCTTTTAAATGACTCTATTACACTATTTTCAATACATGAGCAAGCTATGTAATTGTACCTGTTGCAGCACCACACAGATGCTTTCCAATTCCTATTAGAGATAGGTTCTCTTCCACAAGAAGAGGAACTTTACCTGTAAAAATAAATAAATCCAAACAGAATGACATTCTGCTATCATGTTTGTGAACAATACATTTCATCCTTCCTCAACTTAATTCTTGATCAATAACTCTCATGATCCCTGAACATTATCCCTGTTAGTGCTGATGGGAAACTTAAGTCAAAACATTTGGGGGACTTAAAGTAAGGCATGCTGCTACATTAATATGTAATAAACTACCAAAGGAAAATACAGATTTAATTTAAAGGTTAATTACAGGATAATATTAATACTAATATGGATTTGTTTTGATCGGCTTGTTGTAATAACAGTCACAGAAGGGAAGCAGTATTAAATGTATATTAATCTAATCTAATCTAATCTAATCTAATCTAATCCTCTCTCTCTCTCTCTCTCTCTCTCTCTCTCTCTCTCTCTCTCTCTCTCTCCCTCCCTCCCTCCCTCCCTCCCTCCCTCCCTCCCTCCCTCTCTTCAGCATTCTGGTTTCCACATGCTTTTCTAACAGAATACAGAAAGCCCATACAATAACAATTAATAATGCAGTTATCCTAAGTAGAAGGGGTTTAAAGAGGGGTAAATAGCAGAAAAAACCATGACAGCAGTCACTAAGAAGAGGGAGGGAGGGAACAAAACAGCACTTAGAAGATTGGAGGAGTGGGGGGGTGGGTGGGAGGCATTCTAGGACATCACTAGTGGCAGGTAGGAACAGAGGGAAGAAAAATGCAGGAAAAATTAGAGAAGGGGTGGGGCTATTGAGATACCATAATGCTTTTATTTTTAACGTTATCCAATAGACCTTATATTTGAGCAAGAAGAATCTTGGCATCCAAAACCAACCCTGCAGCAACTGCATTTATACCATAACTACAGTGAACACTACCTGCATTATTTTATTTTAAAAACAACAACCATGATCATTTGCACTATTTTTCAGAGAGTTCATAGACCTTTAAGCAACTTACTTAAACATAAATGCTGGATATCAATTTGAAGCCTCTCAAAGTAACGTTTTCTATGTTTGCCATCCACCTGCAGGGTCATAACTACAAATTATTATGACATATTATTGGGTGTGTATAGGTTGTATTTTACAACCCAGACAAAAATGTTTAGCACTGGCAAGATTCCAAATCCAATAATTTAAAACCTTTTTTAAACATTTTTTTGGATATGCAGCATTATAAAATGTTAATTATAGCAATAATTGCCTTACCTTGAACCTGGTAGATGCCCTTTCAACAAGAAGAAAATGAACATCTTGGGCATCCTGTAAAGCTATATCCAACCAGTGGGAGAGTTTTCCCCGTCCGGCTCCAAATTCCACAAAACAGTTCCCTGGTCCAAGCAAATGCAATCTTTTCATGTTACCTAATATAGAAGCCTATAGACATCAAGTTTATTTATGAACCAGCAAAGATATTCATTGTACTATTTGAATTAAGCATTAATGAATCCTAAAATCAGCAACAGATATTTGTAACGCTATTGTATTATTAACTGTAATTCTTTCAGTATGCATGGGCTTTGTGATTTAGTCCTATACTATCTTTCTTAAGATTTGAATGACTTATTACTCTAAATCCAAATAATATTATTTTCAGATGATTTAGAAAACTAATTATTTCATGCTGACATTTATTTTTAATATTTACTACAAAAATCAATTTCTTTATGCAAAGCCTAGAACAAAAACAACAACAACAACCCTGAATAACTTTACAGTATACATAAAAAAATCAGATTCATCAATATTCTTATGAAATTTTAGGGAAATCTAAAGGGTTATCGATTAAACTGAGATTAAAGATCATGTATAAAATTATAAGTGTTTTAAAGGGAACAATAAGTTGTTCACCCACTAGGAAGCAATTTATTTAGAACAAGAAGTTGTACTATACATATATACATATATACATATATACATATACATATACATATATATATATATGTAGGATTTTTTGCTGATAAATGAAAATAAAGGGAGATATATATATATATATATATGCAAGACAGGTACCTGTTGCTTCAAATGTTTAAAAGCTGCATCTCCATTTTGAGGATCATTTAGGGCTTCTTGTAGGGCTTGATGAGAAAGAATTTGGTCCTTAAGTTCATAATTTATAGCTGAGAATAGAATGTAGAATTTTGTGTTTGTGTTTGAATTGAATTGACAATGTAAATTTTCTCTCAAATGTCTGTAGTTGCTATTGTATGAGAAAACTAATATCCAACTCTGCAAATATTTTAAATATAAACAACTTTACAAAGTAATGTTTACAATATTTACATTGCAAATAACTTTACAATGTAATTCTCATCCACATCAAAAAACAAAATTGCAAAAGTTATTTCAAATTATGTCATCATTTATATTGTGTGATTACCCACATAAAAATAAAATACTTACCATTACTTGCTTTTTTAAGCTTCCTAATTAAGTTCTCTAGTTCTTGTTTAGAAAGTGCAGAAATTGGTGCCTGCTGGAATGGACAGAGAATATTTCTTACTTTGTTTGTAGAAACCCGTCAATACAAAACAAAAAACGAAAAAAAATTAATACATCTGTTCTGATCTAAACAATATCCAATTCACCTTGACCAGAAAATATATTTAGATGAAGGGCCAGAATAGTAATAAATACAATACAATTTACAGGAATGGAAAAGCTTTTCTTTTTGTTTTGTTTTCAATCACTCGGTGCCAATAAGGGTAACCATATCAAGCCTTCAGGTTATTGGGGGATGGATGTTTGTATCCTATATATTGTTCTCTCTTTTTAGAACTCTTGATATCATTTTTGAATTTTGAGTATTTAGCATACTACACAACATTTGTATTCAAATACTAATCTACATAGAAAACTGGTATAGTGCAGTCAGAATTTTTTAAAGCTAGCATACTTTTCTGCCAGGGCCTGATGAGCCACCATAGGGAAGAACACTTGGACATCACAGCAAAATAAATGCCTCTGTCCATTCCAACCCCAGGATTTTTCTTCTTGCTGCTCAAATAGCATTAGATACATTTATTTTTTAAAATAGTTTTTATTAATTTTCCAACATTAAAAAACACAAATACAAAATACAAATACAAAAAACCAAGACAAAGAAAAATAAACAAAAGTAAAAAATAATAAGACAAAAATCAAATACATACAAATATAAACATTAAGAACACTATACAATATATTTTACAGTATTTCATGTCAATATATATATACTACTTTCCTACTTCACCATTTAAGTTGGTACATGTTTTTTGCCATTAGTAATTTAACCTTTGGTTTCATATATACATGAATATTTTATCATTCCGATTTTAGTTTTTTCTGTTTCTTACTTTGATTCCTAATTTCTAGCCAATTGTAAAATCTATTCCAAATTCTATAGTAGTCCGATTCCTCTTTTTCTTTTAATTCCATCGTCATCCTATCCATTTTAGCACATTCTAAAATCTTCCTAATCACCATTTCATCCGGGGGGAACCTTTTTTTGCTTCCAGTATTGTGCAAAGGTAATTCTGGCTGCAGTTAGTATGTGAAGAGTTAAGTACTGTTTATCTTTTTCCATTTTTGAATCCAATATTCCCAATAAATAGAGTTCTGGTTTCATTTGAGTTTTATAGTCCATCATTCCTTCCAACCATTCCCTAACATTTTGCCAGAATTTCCTTGCATATGAACAAATCCACCACATGTGGTAAAATGTTCCAGATTTGTGACTGCATTTCCAACATTCCGGGGACAGGTTTGGAAACATTTTGGCCAATGTCGCTGGTGGCAGATGCCATCGGTAAAACATTTTATATAAATTTTCCTTATAGGCCACTGCCATTGCGGCATCACTGGCTCAAGGTTGACTCAGCCTTCCATCCTTCCGAGGTAGGTAAAATGAGGACCCAGATTGTTGGGGGCAATGTAAATATATACATTGCTTAATGGTGTAAAACCGCTTAGAGAGTGCTTGCACTATGAGGCGGTATATAAATATCACTAATAATAATAATAATAATAATAATAATAATAATAATAATAATAATAATAATAATAATAATAATAATAATAATAATAATAATAATAATAATAATAATAATTGTAAGTTTGTAATTAATTTCCCATAATTTATCCCATTACTCCAATTCTATATTATATCCAAAATTTCTCGCCCAACTACCGTATTTTTCAGAGTATAAGACGCACCGGAGTATAAGCACTATGAAGCGGTATATAAGTCTAAGTACTATTGCTATAAGACGCACCTTAGTTTTGGGGGAGGAAAACAAGAAAAAAAGACCTCTGCCTCCAAGCAATTTGCCAAACAGCAAACAGCAAAGATGATATACACTGTTTGCTGTGTATTTCTGTGCATGTGTGCCTGACCCATAGAAATAGCAAAGAATTGGAGAAATGTATATTATGCCAGAAAGTTTTCTTAAATGTAGTCACACTAACTCCTCCCAATTATTTAAATAGATCTACCCCAAGGTAAGTCAGGATTTAACTCTAATACTAAACAGGACACTGTTACATTTCAGACTATACTTGTACAGAGCTGTTAAAATTAATTAAAATTTCTGGAAGTATACATTATTTTATATTATTTAAAAGAAGATACAATAGCACTGGGCCTCTTCAGAGCAAGCATTTATTTTAAAAAGCTTCTTTATTTTGTTAAGTTGTCTAGATTTACAGGGGTCTCCAACCTTGGCAATTTTAAGACTTGTGGACTTCAACTCCCAGAATTCCACAGCCAGCAAAGCTAACAAAGCTGGCTGTGGAATTCTGGGAGTTGAAGTCCACAAGTCTTAAAATTGCCAAGGTTAGAGACCCCTCTAGAACAATAATAAAGCAGTCTTTTAAAATAAGTCCAATAATTTGAACATTCTACAGACATTTATAGTTATTCACTTACCCTCTTGCATCCAGTTCAGCAGAAAATAAAAATCTGAGTGTCTCTCCCAGCTATTTGCCTCTTTGCAGCTAGTTTCAGTTTCATTTTAGCACGTGGCAAATCAGCTGGGGATCGGGAAGCTGCTAATGACTTGCTTGTCTTAACAGGCTCTTCCCTGTTTGCTGCAAACAGGTAAATTGCTGGAAGACAGAGGCCAAAGGGTGGGGGTTGCTGGGTGGGTGGGGCTACATTTGGTATATAAGACGCACCCAAGTTTTCACCCTCTTTTGGGGGGTAAAAAGGTGTGTCTTATACTCCTAAAATTACGGTAATCATTGTTTCCTTAACTGTTTCTTCTTCTAATTTAAATCTTAAAAGGAATTTGTATATTTTTGTAATCATCTTTGTATCCGATCTTTGTAATATTTTATCTAATTCCAATTGTTTTTCATAAATGCCGAATTTCTCCTTATCTTTCTTAAATCTTGTTTTAATTTGTAGGTATGGCCACCACTCAATTACAATTCCCTGTTTCTTTAGATCTTGTACCGATTTTAATTCAGCTTTTTCGTCCAGTAGTACTGCGTAACTCACCATTTTATTTAAATTTGTTGTGTTTGGATAGATCATTGCTTCCATGGTCGATAACCTAATTGGGATTTTCGTATAGTGATTCCTTTTTATTTTTTCCCAGGTGGATAGCAGAGAGTTTCTTAACAAATGTCTTTGAAAATACGTATGGCATTTACTTTTCCCTTCCCAAAGGAAGGCATGCCATCCAATTTGAAGATTGTGTCCTTCAATCCCTAATATTCTTTTGTTTTTCAGTTGGATCCAATCTTTAACCCACGTCATAGCTGCAGCTAGATGGTATAACTCCCAATCTGGGAGACCAAATCCTCCTTTCTCCCTACTATCTTGCAATAATTTTAGTTTTATACGTGCTTTTTTTCTTGTCCATATAAATTTAAGTATCATTTTGTTCAATTGATTGAAAAAGATTTTCTCTAACTTTACCAGTATTGTTTGAAATAAGTATAATAGTTTGGGAAGTATATTCATTTTGATAGTTGAAATTCTGCTAATTAATGATATTTGTAATTTAGTCCAGTTTTCCAAATCCTTTTGTATTTGTTTAAGCAATTTGTTATAGTTATCTTCCTTTATAGTAGTACATTTTGCTGTCAGCCATATCCCCAGGTATTTAATTTTTTTTGCTCTTAAAATCCCCAATTTTTTTCCAGTTCTTTAGTTTGTTTATTGATAAGATTTTTGGTCAACATTTTTGTTTTTTTATATTTATTTTCAATCCTGCTACACTACCAAATTGTCCTATTTCCTTTAATAATATTTGCCCACCCTCTAGTGGTTCTTCTACAATAAACACCACATCATCAGCAAAAACTTGCAATTTATATTCCTCTTTTTTGACTTTAACACCTTTTATGTCCTGATTATTTCTAATTTGTATCGCTAATGCCTCCATTGAAAGTATATACAATAATGGGAATAGGGGGCATCCCTGTCTCACCCTTTTCATTATATTAAAACCTTTTGTTTGTTCTCTGTTTATTATTATTCTTGCTACCTGGTTTGTATAAATTGCTTTAATCATTTCAATAAATTTTTCGCCGAAATTCATCAGTCAACTTTATTTAAAAATCCCAATTTAAATTATCGAATGCTTTTTGTGCATCGATAAATATTAGAGCCGCCTGCTTGCCTGGATGTGCCTCATAATATTCCAGAATATTCATTATAATTTGTAAATTGTTTTTAATGTGCCTATAAGGAAGGAATCCGTTTTGGTCCGAATGTATAATTTGAGCAAGTTTTTCATCCTTTCTGCTATTATTGCTGCAAATATTTTGTAATCTGCATTTAACAGCGAGATTGGCCTGTAATTTTTAATCTTTTGTATATCCAGATCTTCTTTGGGTATGAGTGTTATCAATGATTCTGTCCAGGTTGTCGGTATTTTGCCTCGCTCTATGGCATCATTATATACCTCTAACATTAGGTTTTCTAGTAGTTTTTGATTTTTTTAATAAAATTCCGCCGGAATTCCATCTGGCCCTGGGGTTTTATTATTTTTTTGTTTTTGAATTGCCCTTTTTAATTCTAAAGTTGTTATCATTTAATGCATCTTTTGTTACATCAGATAATATAGGAAGGTTAGTTTTCAGTAAATATATTTCAATATCCTCCTCTCTTATATTTTCCCGATTGTACAATTTTTGGAAGTATCTTAGTGCTATATTTTTTTAACTTCATTTTGATGTTGTATCACTCCTTCTTTATCCTCTAATTCCAATATTAAATTCTTTTCTCTTTCTTTTTTAAGTTTATAGGCTAGCCATCTCCCTGGTTTATTGGTGTTTTCAAAATAATTTTGTCTACTTAATCTAAGTTTTTGTGCTACTTCTTGTGTAATCAAATTTAATTTATATTTAATTATATTTTTTTCAGCCTTAATTTCCTGATTCTGAGGTTCTTTTTGCATTTTAGATTCTACTTTCTCTAATTTCTCCTGTAACTCCATGTATTGTTTCTTTTTATTCCTGTTTCTTCTAATCATATATGCCAGTGATGGCGAACCTTTTTTTCCTCGGGTGCCGAAAGTGCATGCGCGTGTGCTATCGCACATGCGTGAGTGCCAACACCCATAATTCACTGCCTGGCAAAAACGCCCCCCCAGAGGCCCTCTGGAGGCCGGAAATGGCCCATTTCCCAACTTCTGGTGGGCCCGGTAGGCCCATTTTTCGCCCTCCCTAGGCTCCAGAGGCTTCCCTGGAGCATGGGGAGGGCAAAAACATCCTCCCCCGTCCCCCCGGAGGCCCTCCAGAAGCCGAAAACGCCCTCCCAGAGCCTCCGTGCAAGCCAAAAATCAGCTGGCCGGCACGCACATGTGCACTGGAGCTGAGCTAGGCAATGGCTCGCGTGCCGGCAGATATGGCTCCGCGTGCCACCTGTGGCTCGCGTGCCATAGGTTCGCCATCACTGATATATGCTGTCGTTGAACTCCTCACATAAGCTTTCATAGTATCCCATAAATTTTGTACAGTTGTGTCCTCATTCCAATTTTCTTTTAGGAATTGTGTCAATTCTTTTTCTATGTATTGAATATATTTTTCTTCTTTTATAACCCTCTGGTTCATGGTCCATCTCCCTTTCCTTTCCACTTCTCCTTTCAACTTACATGTTACCAGATTGTGTTCTGCCCAGATATTTGGTGCTATCTCTATCTCTATGACGTCCTTTCCCAATTCCGGATTCATCCATATCATGTCAATTCTGGACCATGAACCATGAGGGTTAGAAAAGAATGTATACTGATTTTTTTGCGGGTTGGCTTCTCTCCATATATCTCTTAGATTTATTTCTCCTATCATTTTGAAAAATGATTCTGGTAATTTTCTCTTTTGGTAACTTTTTTTTCTGTTTTGTAATCCTTTTTTATATCTATTACAGCGTTAAAGTCCCCCCACTATGCATATATTTTCCAGTTCTGATTTTATTATTTGTTCATATAAATTCTTATAGTATTCCTTTTGATTTGCATTTGGTGCATATATGACCACTAATAATATTTTTTCTCTTTAATCAATATTTCCACTAATAACGTTCTCCCCTCCTCATAAGAGCTGAAGTGGTGCAGTGGTTAAATGCAGCCATTGCAGGCTGACTGCTAGTTCAACAGTTCAGCTGTTCAAATCTCACTAGGCTCAAGGTTGACTCAGCCTTCCATCCTTCCGAGGTCGGTAAAATGAGGACCCAGATTGTTGGGGGCAATATGCTGAACTCTGTAAACCGCTTAGAGAGGGCTGTAAAGCACTATGAAGCGGTATATAAGAAAAGTGCTATTGCTATCTGCATATAATTTTTTGGGGTTTTAGCCAATCCTTTATACTGCAATACCTCTCTTTTTTTTCCCCGCCAGGGCCCGATGGAGTTTCCCTAATTTTGGGAATTCTAAAATTCCACTATTTTCTTTTTTAATATGAACCTCTTGGAGGCATATAATGTCCATATTTTGCTTTATAAGTTTAGTGAATGTTTGTCTTCTTTTGGTTGGAGAGTTTAATCCATTTATATTAATGGATATTAAATTGAGTTCTTTTTCCATTTTTTATTGTTTGGCTGTTCCCCTTGTCACTATCTTTGATTTTGCTCCTCCTAGCATTAGATACATTTAATTGCCAAGACCAAATCGTGCTACTATAATTCTGCAACAAATTTTGTTATCTCTGCAACTTCTATAAAGCAACATTTTTCCTATAACATTCTCACTAATTATATTATTATTTATTCACAAAAAAAGTAATACACAGCAAACGAGATTTATATGCTGGATTTCGTATCCCTACATCACAAGTCGAACACTTCCCAAGCGTCTAGGACTGTGTGATGTATTTTCGTATGATGCGCACAGATCCAAGTACGGTGGCCTTTTGCAACTGACAGATCGTGATTTTGTCAATGTTTATTGTTTTCAAATGCCAGTTAAGGTCTTTTGGCACAGCACCCAGTGAGCCGATTACCACAGGGACTACCTGTACTGGTTTATGCCAGAATTGTTATAATTCGATTTTAAGGTCCTGATATCGGTTAAGTTTTTCTTGTTGTTTTTCATCAATTCGACTGTCACCTGGTATGGCGACATCAATGAGCCACACTTTTTTCTTTTCCACAATCGTGAGGTCCGGCGTATTATGTTCCAAAACCTTGTCAGTCTGAATTCGAAAGTTCCAAAGTATTTTGGCATGTTTGTTTTCAACTACTTTCTCAGGTTTATGATCCCACCAGTTCTTTACCACTGGTAGGTGGTAGGTGGTTGTTGTTGTTATTATTATTATTATTATTATTTAATCCCATCTGTCTCTCTGTCTGTCTACACATCTTTCTGGTCAACCCAATGCAGCAAATGTCTATGGAGATTCTCAGTCATCCAGGTCATGGTTGTCCCAAAGGTGCTTTTTCAAGAGGCAACTGGACCAACAGAAGTATTGGAACAGATCACAGAATTTATAAAGAAGGCATAACTAACACAACACAACAAGAGCAAAGAACGACAAAAAGGCAAATTTTCTACCCTACAGCGTAGACAGGAAAAAACACAAAACAGAAAAACCAACACAGATGGACAGTGACATGTCTCAGAAAACCGACCGATGGGTCGGTGAGAAACCTGTCTGAGAGAGAGCTTACCTAAACAGAAAATAATGTTTTGGCCAAAGGACTGAATTTTGCAGTAACACCAGAACAGCTACCAATTGTAGATTTCCTCACAGCCACAGAGTCAGCCATCAGGAACAATAAACTGGCAGAACCAGAAGCAGAACAATTAAGGATGAAGGTATCTGCAGCCCTCCCCAGTGTCAAAACACCCCCTTCCAACCTCAAAAGTCCAGTTGCCTCTTGAAAAAGCACCTTTGGGCCAATGAAGCAAACATACCTAACATTCCTGCTTCAAATTTTCACACAATTCTGTGAGGTGGATTGGGCTAAGAGAGAGTGGCCCAGCCAGTTTTCATGCCTAAGGGAGGACTAGAACTCACAGTATCCCGGTTTCTAGGCCAGCACCTTAATCACAATATCAAACAGGCTATAGAGATAGGCAGCATATAAATTAAAAAAATAAACAAACAAATAAAAATAATAAATATTTAGATTTTTAAAAAGCAAAGTTTCTCTCTTGTAGCAGTTCAAAATATATTTAAGACATTTATTCACCTGTTCTTCAGGCAGTTCTGTTTCATTTTTCAGTCCTGCATTAATATCTTCAGCAAAGTAGACCTTAAATGAAATATGGAAAAATGTTAGACTAATTATAGCTCTCTTTTCCAGTATTTACACACATTAATCTTTAAACAGTTTAAGAAAAAAACAAAATCACTCTGAAGTTTGATTGTACCTACAGCACGAAACAATCATAAAGTTATTACAATATTTAGTAATATTTAAACAAGTGTAACAGATAGGTGAACCAAGGACTATTTTTTTCTATTAGCACAGTAAGACATGTAATAAACTTATGAATGCAATTTTAATTTTATATAAGTTTTGACTACACAAAATTTTGTCAAAAATATTTTCTACTTTATTTCTTGTTTTACTCTTCAACCACATCCTAGTAAAATTTTAGTAAGTTACATTTACCGCTACCCACTGAAAGAATTTGCCCTTATACTTTGAGATTTTTGGCTTTAAGGCAGCCCTCTGTAAACAATTTTTGCTCTGCTATAATATCCAAGACCCATTTACGTTGCACACAGATTCCGGGTGCTTCCAGATCATGTTTCCATTATGCAATTGTCTGGCTAAATTCACTGAATTCTATAAAGGAAGGATTCAGATAAACTGCCTTCTATTTGCAACCTTCTCATGTTTCTTCACAAACTTTCCAGTCTTATCTCTGAAAATCAGTTAAGTATGAGAAAGTAGAATACTGATTCAATAAAGCACAAACACTACAATATATTTATTGGTGGTTCCATCTGGAAATATCCTTACTTTCATCAGAATATTAATGAAAAGAAGCATCACTGCACGAGGCAGTTCTGCTAGTATACCCCTAGAAAGTCCCCCTTAATTTTACTTCAAGCAGTTTCAATGACACTTACAGGCTTTGGCTTCTCTCTTGAATTACACTTTTTCAAATGTTTTTGTAGCTGATCTTCATATACAGTGCTAAAATTGAAAATAAACAAACTAGCAATGCTATTCATTGTTCTTTTAAAAAAAACCCACACAAACTACTCTTGCTTACTGTTTTGGATCCAAAGGACAAGGGATTCTTTTCCTTTTATGTTCTTCCTAGTTAAAAAAAATAAACAATTTACTAAAACTTATAATCATACCTTCTTCAGGTCCACATCCCTCCAAAATAAAAGTTAGCCCCAACTGACATAGATGTAACATAATGGAATAGAAAACCCCCCCAAAATATAATGGAACTGATTTACATTGTAATCAACAATATGTTGCCTCAAAAGATGCCTTATATCCAAGGGTGGTATGAAAGAGAAACCTTCCTTGAAAAAATTATCTGAGGCGCTTGTTGTGTTTTTAAAAAACCGTTTTTATTCTGCCACTGCCCATTTCTACTTGTACTTGTTTTCTAGCTTGATGGCAACATTTTCCCTATGCATGATATGCTAGGGCAGTGATGGCGAACCTTTTTTGGCTCGGGTGCCAAAAGGGTGCGTGTGCGAGCGATAGTGTGAGCGTGCATGCCCACACCCATAATGCAATGCCCTCCGCCCCCATGCATGCGTACAACCCCCGCACTGCCCCCTTGCGCATGCGCTCAGGCCTCACTGAAGCCTCCAGACTTCCAGTAGGCCCATTGGGCCATTTTTCGCTGTCCCCATGGTTCAGGAAAACCTCCTGAAACCTGGGGACAGCGAAAAAACGGCCCAACCGGAAGTTCAGAAACGAACTTCCGGTTGGCCCATTGGGCCGTTTTTTGCCGTCCCCAGGCTTCAAGAGGCTTTCCTGAAGCCTGGGGAGAGCAAAAATAGCCGAAAATCAGCTGGCCAGCGCATGCAGGCTTGAGCTGACATAGGGAAAGCCCTCGCGTGCCCTCAGATATGGCTCTACGTGCCACCTGTGGCACGCGTGCCATAGGTTCACCATCACTGTGCTAGGGAAACGAAGCGAGCCTCCCCCAACCCAGCATAACTTGCCCTAGTTACATACAGATAGTCGACTTACAACAGTTCATTTAGAAATTGTTAGGTAACTGAATTTATAACGGCACTGAAAAAAGTGACTTATGACCATTTTTCATACTTATGTCCATTGCAGCATCCCCATGGTCAATTGATTTACATTCGGATGCTCGACAAATAGTTCATTTTTTTATGACAGTCATTGTCCCTGGGTCACATGATCATCTTTTACGACCTTCTCACCAGCAAAGCCAATGGGGAAGACGGATTCACTTAACAACCCATGTCACTAATTTAACAACTGAGTGATTCACTTAACAAATGCAGCAAGAAAGGGCGTAAAATAGAGCAAGAGTCACTTAACGAATTTTCTCACGCAGCAACCTAAATTTGGAGCTCAATCGTGGTCATAAGTCGAGGACTACCTGTAATGACATTCACAACCATCATGACAATTTCCAACACTGGATGCAGACGGAACTTTTACACCAGGATGGGAAATATGAGATGAAACGAACCAGAAAATCTTAATATCTTCTCGCAAAGTGTGTGTGCACGTGTGTGTGTGTGCGCGCGCACTCTTCATATATGAAACGCCGACGACCTGATCAGGGTGCGTTTCCTTCCTCCCTCTGCCTGTGTCAGAAAAGATAAACTGGAAGCTCTTTGAAACAAAACCCAGCGGAGCCTTATTTTACAAACGAAACGGCTCGTTCGGTCCAGCCCAGCGGGCTTGCCTAGCTCTTCCCTACTACCTCTTCAGCGCTGTGCTCGCCACAGAAGCGCCTGCCCTGGGCCGGGACCATCTTGCAAAAGCGCTTCTTCCGCTCCACGAAATAGGCGCATCGCCCTGGCTGAGGAAGACACGCCACCTCGACGGCAGACACCGCCATCTTGCCTACAGGTGTCACTGTCGTGGCTCCTCCCCTCCTCCCTCCCACCCACCCCTACCCCGCCTCCCTCGGGCGGCGCGTTGCTCGTTCCCCGCCCTTCCTGCCTAGCTCTTTCCTGGCTCTCCCCCGCCCCGCCCCCCCGCGGGAGCAGGGCGCCAAACTCAAAGCGCAAGATGGCGTCGGAGAGCCTCTTCAGCCAGTTGGTGCCCGTGCAGGTGAAATGCCAGGGCTGCGAGGAGAGGTGAGGCGCCGGCGCGGCTTTTCTTCCTTCGGGTGAACTCGGGTCTGGGGTCTTCGCAGTCGGCTAAAGACTGAGGGGGGTGGCGGGAAGGGAGAGTCCTTTCATTTTTTTTTTCCTGCCTTGGAATGTCCCCCCCCCCCGTCATTACTTCAGACCGGGACTCGGACGGTTGGCTTTTCCCCGACCAGCCCGGCGAAAGCGGGGCGGAACTTCTCATCGGGCCTGGCCTCCGCTTCTTTCATTCCTCCCCCCGCCCCACTTTTTTATTTTATTTTTGCCCCAAACCTTTCAAAACAAAAGCGACAGAAGTTTTTGGAACAGGAGCGTTTCTATTATAAACCCTTCACAATTTTGAAAAGAAAGAGAAAAAAGCCAACAACGGTCATGAATGAAAAGCCTCGCGGGTTTTCTCAGGCTGCGGCCGCTGGGAGTGATCGATGACCCAGTCAGGCTTTTTAAACAACTGTTGCAAGCTTGAGGGTGTGTATAGCGTGGTTTTTCCTGGATTTAATAGGCTGAGGAGGCGATTCTTGAAATGTACACAATTGTTCTCTCCAACTGTGTTAAGTTGATGAATACCATGGCTTATACTTTTCTAACACACGCTCCCAGTTGCCTATGATTAATGCTAATGTTTTATAATGTATTATAGATGATAAACGGCTACATATGTGTCTGTCTCTATGCAGCAGCTAGATATGTTCAGGTATTTTAAACGTATCTTGGCCTCCTTTCTTTTCCATGGTGGAGCTTCCAAGCTTTTAACAGTTTACTGTGACAGCCAGATATTGAGCAGAGAGACTCTTAGAGTCAATTGTCATCTATCAATATCTGTCTCTTCGTTGGTTGTTAAGCTTTTGGAAGGATGTCAGGAAGAAAAAAAAGAGGGTGGGAGGAAAGACTCTTTAACATCTGCTCGTGATTTCTTAGTGTGGATTGTTTAGTTAGAACCACTGGATCTGAGTTGCAAAAATCCAGACAACCAATATAATTTTTATTTCTGTCATCTGCGGTTGTCTGGATTTTTGCAGCTCAGATCTGGTAGTTTTAATTTAGCAAGCTTTCCTTACAGTGTTTAAAGAATAATAAGCGGTACTTTCCCACAATTTTAATGCGCTTATGGGAATAACTTTTGGAATCAGAGATATTACCAATTAATAATAATTTATTGAACTTATATGCTGCCTAAGTCTCAACAACTGTGCAGCTCTCAAAAATCAAAGAAAGAAATTATAGTAAAACATACAAAAATTTAAAAAGATAGGCACAATGAAAAGAAGGGTCTCGATGTCTCTTGCCGAAAACTTGGATAGAGAACCGAAACATCTGACTGTCGGGGAGAACAACAATCCTGCAGGGTTGGCACACTCTGGGTTCCTTTGAACAATGTCATCTCTCAGGACCCCAGAAATGATCCTGAGAGGTGACATTGTTCAATCAAAGGAACCCAGAATGTTCCAACCCTGAAGGATTGAGTTACCTGGGCAAATGTTATGGGAGACAAGTGGTCCCTGAGGTAATTAGGCATTATACTATGTAGGACCTTATAGGTAACAAAGGTAATCCCTTGAATCACACCTAGAAGCAAACTGGCAACTAGTGCAGCTTGCCAAGCAGAGGTTTTACATAGGCATACTGATATATTCTGGACCAGTTGAACATTCTGGGTGGTCTTCGAGGGCAGCCCCATGTAGAGTATTTTAGTAGTCAAGTTACAAAGCAACTAGGGTATGAGTGACTGTCGGAAGCGTAGCCCCCCCGATATAGTAAGGAGTTTAACTGGGGTACCAGCTGGATGCAGGAGCTGTAAGTCCAGCAAACCCCCCCCCCCAGATTGTTTATTACCCTTGAAGCAGGAAGGGCTACCTCTTTCAAGGTCAAAGGTGGAATATCCCCAGATCTGGACAAACAAATATCCACAGCTACTCCGTCTTCATAGGATTAAGTCAGAAGCAGTTCCTCTCCATTCAGACCTATATAGCCTCCAGGTGCTGGGACAGAACTTTGACAGTCTTACTTGGTTGCCCTGGAGTCAAAATATTACAATTGGGTATTATTAGCATACTGAGGATGTTGTATCCCAAACTGGTAGATGACTCACTCAGTGGTTAAAAAAGAAAGAAGAGAGAGTAGAATACTGCAACCCTGGAGAAAGAAATAGAATCGTCATAAGATAGTTCAAAAATAGTTTGGAAAGTGTAGTTCTCATCTCATCTGATGCTGTATGCTATATGCTCATCTTTGAAGGACTCTGATTATTTATCATGAATAAATATTTTTCCTACCTTTTCATAAAATTAATGTCAATTAAAAATGGTAAATCCAGGCATCCCCACCTTGAATTTGGGGAGGGGGGGTTATTTTAATCTCAGATTGTGTAGGACTGTGCAATCTTCTTACATATCCTATTCAGAACTAACTACAACCCCTTGGAAACCGTGGTAAAAGATACAAGATCGTTGCTTGGAAAATTTTGACCATAATTCTCCATTCTCAACTGTCATTGGGTTTTTGATTTTTTTCTCTGAGGAAAAAATTATTTCCCCACTTCTTGCAAACCTGTTGGTTCTTTAAAGTTTGTTTTCCTTGTACATGAATGGTACTATTTTCAAGTCATAATATTTGTCTGAATATTGTTATTCATTCAAAATAATGTCTAGTTATTAAGCTGCATTAATAAAACTGACTGGTGTGAGTGGTGATTAATATAGTGATATATAGAATCATAACTGATTTAGTGAATTATGTAGTTATCTACCTTATTGAACGTGATTTTAAGTGAATATTTTTCTTATCTTTTAAAAATATACAAAATATGTTGAACTAACAGCAATTAAAACAATATAACAATCAAAACTATGATAGAATAATAATAATAAATAGAAATAAACATAAAAAATAAAATTGCAGGTGATTACAATCATCTAAACAATGCAGGCATCTTGTAGAGCCACATTTTAAGGGCTTTCCAGAAAGCTAACAGGACAGATAGATTTTATGACAATCATGGTATATTGATTTTATGATAGATATAATTCTGTGCAAACTCTCTTAATGGATCACCTTTACTTGAATTAAAATGCAACATTTCATTTATCAATTGAAGAATAAATTTCTGTTATTTACATCAATATATTGATTGCACTTTCATGTATTTTGCAGACGAATAAAGGTCCGAGTGAGTGTTGAAATGCAATCAACAACAAATCCCATTCATAGAAAGGTTTGTATTTCCTTCATTATGCTTTATGTTTTAAGTTGTTACAATAAATGATCCTGCTTAAAATTTTATTTGCTAACTCTAGGCAAGCATATGCCTTCATGAACAATAGACTTTATTGATCATTTATCAAAATAAATATTGTGAAGAAGAATAATATTTCATCACTACAGAACAGAACAAGAAACTTATAAACCTGGAAGTAATATTCCATGATTGAGACCAAAATGGGGCAACTTAATCAAATAATATATTTTCAAATAACATTTTAGTCATTCAGTCTCTTTTCTACCCTTCATTCAATACTCTTGCACAGATTTCCATGTTAATTTGCCCTCCCAAAATTTCACTTGGCCTCCTCTACATCATTATGACTAATTTTTCATATGTATTCCCTTCCCATTTATTTAATAGTTTTATACTTTGTAATTGTCTGCTGAGAAAGCTATGTTTCTTTTCTTATCTAATAAAAATATACAAAATATGTTGATCTGTGAACAAAACACTCTAGAAAATTCTGGAATATTATAACAGAATAATGGAGTTGGAAGGGAACTTGGAGGTCTTTTAGTCTAACTCCCTGATCAAGCAGGAAACCCTATACTATTTGAAAGAAATGGTTGTCCAATCTCTCCTTAAAAACCTCCAGTATTGAAGCACCTACAACTTCTGGAGCAAATTCTTCCACTGATTAATTTTTCTAACTGTCAGGAAATTTTTCGTCAGTTCTAGGTTAGTTCTTTCCTTGTTTAGTCTCCATTCATTGCTTCTTGTCCTGTCTTCAGGTGCTTTGGAGAATAGGTTGACCTTTTTTCTTTGTGGCAGCCCACAAAGATATTGGAACACTGCTATCATGTCATCCCTAATCCTTCTTTTCATTAAACTAGACATACCCAATTCCTGCAACTTCTCTTCATATGTTTTAGCCTCCAGTCCCCTATTGCTGAAATATCCTGGATCATGCTATTCTAAGAAACAATTCAAGATGTTCAAGTTACGGGGCCCTGGGTGAACAAAGCCTGTTTTGGGGGGTTATACCCTCCCCTTTGGCATACTCAAACTGCTTTTATGTAATTTGTTTCACAGACTGATAAAGTTTCAGTCTTTAAGCAGCCAGCTGCAGGTTTCTCTATTATTTAAAAAAAAATCTTGCTGGCTCACAGAAAGATCATTAGAAAGAAACAGAGAAAGTCTTTACCTTAAAGTAATGACAGAGAAGTAGTTCTAAAAGGAAAATAGTTCAATTGCTGAAATTCTTTAAACTCATTTTAATAACTCTTGTTAAAAGAAAAACTTGCTTGAAATAAATACTTTGAGGCAATTGCCAAAATCCTGACATTCTAATTTGTAGGATTTTCTTTCAAAAATTGCTGAGCCTACATGAGAATAACATAGTCTGGGAAGAGGTTCCTATGGTCCTGTGGGAAGCAATGTTCCAGACTTTTCCAGAATGTTATGTTTCCAATGACAATTTTTCCACTTCATTGTGATTTAGTGTGGATACATAACAAGCTGATAGCTAGCAGAATAGTAGTTGAGGCTTGGACTTTCATGAGAGATATGGGTTTAAGTTTCCACTCCACCAAGGATTCACTGCTTAATATAGGCCAGTCATTCAAATGCTAATTTTGATTATAAAATTAAATCCCCATTTATTCATCCATGAACTCTTAGAAAATAGACGAGGCATAAATGGGGTAAATGTACAATAGAAAAAGTAATAAGCAGCATAATAAGTGAGGATTCTTCAAAGAATTTATGTTAACTACCACGGAAATTTCCTCTATGGGTTCTTTAGCTAATTGGAATAAGTATTTGTTGATAACAGTCCCACAACTATAGTTTGTTTTGAGGAAAGGTGCAGATCACAAAGTAGAGGTGAATTTTATTTCTCTTTATTACAGAGGAGGATTTAGTACACAAAAATATTTGCTATTGGAGGTGTGTGTTGTACTTATTTTTATCATTATGCTTAGATCTCTTAGGTTTCTAGATAACTTATTCCTATGTTTCTATATGCCTTATTTCTTATAATTACATCTGTGCTTTATTTCTGTTTGATATCTTATTTGTTCTGCTATATCTATATCTCTTGTTTCCTGCAAACTACTTCTGAAATCTTGCCAAGAAAATTGCAGGGAGTTGTCCAGGCTGTTGCCAGGTGTGAACATTGATTCAAAGGCACACATAAAAAAATCTTTCTCTGCCAACTCTCCCTCCTCCTTTTCAAACAGCAAATGTTTTAACCTGGACTCTGTGATGTCCTTAGAGCACTACTGTTTTTGACCCTTCCTGGATCTTTCACTGGAAAACTAGCTACACTGAACTTGGTTGTTTTCTTGCAGAAGTTTCATTACCCAAACTAGGTAATATCATCAGACGCAACAAAACAATCAAGCTCAGAGAACACCAAGGACCCCTCATTTCAACCCTGAGCTACAAATATTCTCCTTTATTGAAACTAGCTACAGCTATACTGCGGGAACTTCCAGTCTCAATAAGGTGAATATGGTTGTTGGACTGATGTTGCAGCTAGGCTTCCCCAGGCCCCCAGCACTGATGTGGCTACTAACACCATTTAACCATCTCCCTCTAATCATTAGAGTCTAATGCTAGTCCTCTTCAAGGATGCTGATGTTTCTTGGCATTTATATTTCCTGCACTGCTCTTTGCCAGGATCTTGTGGAGCCCTTCTTCTCTTTCAAATAGCACCCTGAAGATAATCAATGTTTTTGGTTGCCCTTCTAGTCCTAGGCCATATCTCTTTTCACTTGCCTTTCACAATGACACACTAGTGTAGCTTCCACTCCGAAAGCATGATATCTCAAAAAGGGCTTTTTTAATACTGTAGTTGGTAAAAGAGTGGAATCTGGATCAAAAACTCCCAAACCTCATTCTACACCTGTATCCTACCATAAATTTTATTAAAACAATTCAATTAAAAAATCAATAAAATTGGAACTTGTAAACATAGCATGTTATTTGCTATGATCAAAGTTATAGTATTGATAAGCCTGTTTTCAGCTGTAGAATGGAAAAGACCAAGAAAAATGGGCTGGGCCTTGGAAAAAAAGTTGATGGATCAGATAGGAGGCTTCCATCACTTTACCTTCACTTTAAAGACAGATTTGGATAAATTCTGCAGTCAGACTTCTCTTTTGAAATATTTAGGAGTGAGGATTGCTCTTAGACTTAATACTTCTGCTATTGTTTTGCGATGCTCAGAGGATTTGTATGTTACATAGAAGCTTTCAGCATTTTATGAATTGTATGATTTAGTACAATTTGGTACTATTGAAATAACTATTCTAGAGAAATACATTTAATTTTTGAAATTTACACTCTCTCTTCAGGATTTAGTTGTTCGGCTAACTGAGGATTCAGATCCCTTTTTCCTTTATAATCTTGTTATTTCTGAGGAAGATTTTCAGAGGTAGGATTTCATGAATGTTCTGATTTTTATATATTTACTTGTAAGTACACTATCCAGCATTAGTAATAAAAGATATTGGTATAATAGTCTTGCTACAAAAATAACCAAATTAATCTCTATATTGTTAGGATTATGTAAAGTATATAACTCAGTACTTATATGGAAACATTACTAATGTTTGATATGTTTAGTTTTGTTCTTTTTTGCATGAATTATGAATACTAACCTTAGACCATGGATCTACAGGTGAAACTCAAAAAATTAGAATATCGTGCAAAAGTTCATTTATTTCAGTAATGCAACTTAAAAGGTGAAACTAATATATGAGAGAGACTCATTACATGCAAAGCAAGATAGTTCAAGCCGTGATTTGTCATAATTGTGATGATTATGGCTTACAGTTCATGAAAACCCCAAATCCACAATCTCAGAAAATTAGAATACTACATGCAATCAATAAAACAAGGATTGTACATAGAACAATATAGGACCTCTGAAAAGTATAAGCATGCATATGTACTCAGTACTTGGTTTAGGGCCCTTTTCCAGCAATTACTGCCTCAATGCGGCGTGGCATGGAAGCTATCAGCCTGTGGCACTGCTGAGGTGTTATGGAAGACCAGGATGCTTCAATAGCGGCCTTCAGCTCTTCTGCATTATTCGGTCTCATGTCTCTTATCTTTCTCTTGGCAATGCATCTATGGGGTTCAGGTCAGGCGAGTTTGCTGGCCAATCAAGCGCAGTAATCCCACGGTCATTGAACCAGGTTTTGGTGCTTTTGGCAGTGTGAGCAGGTGCCAAGTCCTGCTGGAAAATGAAGTCAGCATCCCCATAAAGCTCGTCTGCAGAAGGAAGCATGAAGTGCTCCAAAATCTCCTGGTAGACGGCTGCGTTGACCTTGGACTTAATGAAGCACAGTGGACCAACACCAGCAGATGACATGGCTCCCTAAATCAACACAGACTGTGGAAACTTCACACTGGACTCCAAGCATCTTGCAGTGTGTGCCTCTCCATTCTTCCTCCATACTTTGGGTCCTTGGTTTCCAAATGAGATGCAAAAGTTGCTCTCATCAGAAAAGAGGACTTTGGACCACTGAGCAACAAACCAGGTCTGTTTTTCTTTAGCCCAGGTAAGACGCTTCTGACGTTGTTTGTTGTTCAGGAGCGGCTTGACAAGAGGAATACGATATTTGAAGCCCATGTTCAGGATCCGTCTGTGTGTGGTGGCTCTTGATGCACTGACTCCAGCCTCAGTCCACTCCTTGTGAAAGTCCCCAACACTTTTGAATGGCCTTTTCCTGGCAATCCTCTCCAGGCTGCGGTCATCCCTGCTGCTTGTGCACCTTTTTCTTCCACACTTTTCCCTTCCACATAACTTTCTATTAATATGCTTTGATACAGCACTTTGGGAACATCCAACTTCGTTTGCAATTACCTTTTGAGGCTTTCCCTCCTTATGGAGGGTGTCAATGATGGTTTTCTGCACAACTGTCAGGTCAGCAGTCTTTCCCATGATTGTGATTCCTACTGAACCAGACAGAGAGACCATTTAAAGGCTCAGGAACCCTTTGCAGGTGTTATGGCTTAATTAGCTGATTAGAGTGGGACACTTTGAGCCTGGAATATTGCACCTTTTCACAATATTCTAATTTTCTGAGATTGTGGATTTGGGGTTTTCATGAGCTGTAAGCCATCATCATCACAATTATGACAAAACATGGCTTGAACTATCTTGCTTTGCATGTAATGAGTCTCTTGTATATTAGTTTCACCTTTTAAGTTGCATTACTGAAATAAATGAATTTTTGCACGATATTCTAATTTTTTGAGTTTCACCTGTATTTGGGCCAATATTTTTCATACTATGTAACTTTAAAATGTGGATTTCAATTCCCAGAATTTTCCCACTATAGTGACTGGGGAATTCTGGGAATTGAAATCCATGCATCTTAAATATTGCCAAGTTTCACTGACAAACACTGATTTAGATTTTCAACATTTTGAGGGGAGAGGCATTCTTATTACCTTATGTAATGTGCCGATGCCTGGACGACGTTAAGATCTGGATGGGGAGGAACAGACTCAGACTTAATCCCGACAAGACTGAGTGGCTGTGGATAATGCCTCCTAAGGACCATGATAACTGTCCCTCCTTGGTCTTCGAGGGTGCGAAACTGACTCCCTCAGACCAGGTCTGCAACTTGGGGGTCCTCCTAGATCCACAGCTAAAATTAGATCATCACCTTTCTGCTGTGGCTAGGGGGGCCTTTGCACAGGTTCGCCTGGTGCACCAGCTGCGGCCATATCTGGAGAAGGAGGCTTTACTCACGGTCACTCATGCCCTTGTCACCTCGCGTTTGGACTACTGCAATGCGCTCTACATGGGGCTACCCTTGAAGAGTATCCGGAGACTTCAGTTGGTGCAAAATGCGGCTGCGCGTGCTGTGGTGGGTGTGCCGAGGTACACCCACGTGACACCGATTTTCCGCCAGCTGCATTGGTTGTCCATCGGTCTCCGGGTCCAATTCAAGGTGTTGATCACCATCTTTAAAGCCCTTCATGGCTTAGGACCAGGATATCTCCGGGACCGCATTCTGCCGCATACTTCCCTCCGACCGGTTAGGGCCCACAGAGTTGGCCTCCTCCGGGTCCCGTCGGCCAAGCAATGCCGGCTGGCGGGCCCCAGGGGGAGGGCCTTCTCTGTGGCTGGCCCCGTGCTCTGGAACCAACTCCCCCCAGAGACCCGAACCATCCCCACTCTGCTGGCCTTCCGAAAGGCCGTTAAGACATGGCTCTTCCTGCAGGTGGGGGGGACAGCTTAACCATTTGAGCTTACCCCCCAAGTATGTATGTGGTTGAATGGATGGATGTCGTTGTTGCTTTTATACTGCCTTTTTAAATTTTGTACCGTTTTTAAATTGTTGAAATTTTGTTTATTCTTGTATCTCTTATGTTGTACGCCGCCCTGAGTCCTTCGGGAGTTGGGCGGCATATAAGAATAACAAAATAAATAAATAAATAAATTTCAGGATCGTGTTCTAGGAGTTACATGAAAACTACTGGGCTAAAAAATAAATAATGCTAGAAAGGGAAATAAGGATTACTGCAGTAATAAGTGATTAATTGAAGTGACAGGTAAATTGTGGTAGCATTCCAAAAGGTCATAAGAAAATTGTAATTTTTTTCGGGGCAAACACTTTAGAATTCTTGGCTTTTGAAAGAAATGTCTTGAAAATTATCTGCTCTTAGCACACATTACATTGATAAGGTAATTTAATTTTTTTCTTTTTTTCTATGTAGTTTAAAACTTCAGCAAAGTCTTCTGGTAGATTTTTCTGCTTTTCCTCAGAGATTTATAGATCTTCTTCAGCACTGTATTCAAGAACAAGATAAAGAAATCCCAAGGTTAGTAATACATAAAGTGTACTTTATATCATTTTCAAATCAAAGAATATAAATAGCATTTGTAAATCAATCTATCATTTATTTAGAATATCAAGTTCAAGAAAATAAAACTAAAATAAAAAGGAGAAACAATAGGATCATTTGCATTTGTTTGCTTCTAAAACCTTTTGATCAGCGGTGAAATCTACTTACCTTCCCTACAGGTTTGGAAGTGCGCGTGCCCCCGTCGCACACGCTTTTTCACCCTCTGCACATGCGCAGAAGGCTTTGCGCATTCGCAGAGGGTTAAAAAAGAAAATGGCGACATCCGGGCGGGTGGGCGGAGCCTTGCACTGCCGCCGCTACCGGTTTTCCGAACCACGGGCGGCTGCTGCTACCGGTATGCCCGATCCAGGCCGAACCGGTAGCATTTCACCCCTGCGTTTTGATGGCTCAGAGTTGCCCTTATTTATCACTTCTTTAGGGACTGGGTATTAGCACTATGAGGTACTTTAGGCGGAAAACACAAGCAGAAGTAATATCTCTAGCTTACAGGTAGTCCTCACTTAACAGTTTGTTTAGCAACTGTTCAAAATTATAATGGCATATCATATACTTACGCCTGGTCCTCAAAGTTACAACTATTTGTAGCCTCCTGTAGTCACATGGTCAGAGTTCAGGTACTTGGCATTTACTACTACAGGGTGTGCTTCAACTTACCCCCACCTGCCTATCTCCCCCCCACTCTGCCCTTTGGCTGTCCTGTACTTTACCGCCCTGCACTCTGCCCGGTGCTCCACTTCCCTGCCATCTACAGATGACTTTCGACATCTTCCTCCCACTGCGGATAAGTTGTACCTAGCCTGGTTCTTCACAAGGCAGCTTGTGGCCTTCTTCCTGAAGCTGCATGCCTCCTTTCTGAGGTCTTGCAAGGCATTCCCAAGGCTGCAACTGCCTCATAAAGGGCCAGGCTGGCACACCTTGTTGGTAGGAAGAAGTCAGTGAAGGTCAGCTTGGGACAGCAGAGCACAGGCAGAGCAGGTGGCTACTATTGGGGCGTCACACTGCAGAGCTGGGGTGACTGTAGCTAGGTAGCTGGAGCTTTGTGGCAGTGGCTGAGGCTTGGTGCCACAGTGTTGGGTTGGCTGGCCATAATATGGAGATTGAGGCAGTATTCCTTGGTGGCAGGAGCTTTGCCAATTGCTCTAGGACTGAAGTAGAGGCTTAGGGCAGCAGAGGCAGAGCGAGTCTGCTGAAGGTTCCAGGCCTCTACCTCAGCCCAGATGCCACTGCCACTGACTCCATGGAATGCCACTATGCAGGGCATCCAAAAATGACAGCTGAGGGTTTGTGCCAAAGGGCAGCTTCACCCTGTGATGTTGGGACGGCAGCAGCTGGAGGTTTGTGGTATGATGCTGGGACAGCTGGTCATGACATGGGGCTTGAGGTGACACTCATTGGTAGTGGTGGAGCTGGTTGAAGTAGAGGCCTGGGGGCAGCTGTTGTATTCTAAAAATCACAAAAAACCACAGTGTTGAGTTTTAGCAGTGCACTGAAAGGGATTTGAGGCTACTAAAAATGTTCATCAGCAAAGATTTCCCATTGTTCCTTATGGATTATAAGTAGCTTTGCCTTTTTTGAGAAGGCAGGGTTTTGAGAGGGTAACTAAGTATTTTGTTATATGTGATTTCTTTTTCTTTTTAGGTTTTTGCTACAGCTGGTTTCCTCAGGATCTAGCTTAGATCACACAGCTTCATTTCTAAATGTGGTTGAGACAAATCCATTTAAACATCTTACCCATTTATCACTAAAATTCTTACCAGGAAATGATGCTGAAATCAAGAAATTTTTGGCATCCTGCCTCAAATCTACTAAGGTAAAATGATAGTTTTAGTTACATACATACATACATACATACATACATACATACATACATACGTGTTTCCATTTTTGGCAATAATAATTATTTTGGTCATTAAGAGAAGTAAAAGATGAAGTTAAATGGCACATGCTATTGAATTTAAGGCTCACTAATATCCTAGCTTTAACATCCTTTATAGTTTTATAATTGATTGATAGCAATACAATAAAATCTTAGTTTAATAGACCATTTGAGAGGTAAGGGATGTCTTATTTTTTTACTGTCCGTTAAATCAAATAAAACATCTGCAGTGATATGAAAATTTTATCCATTGAATCCAAGGTCCTTTGTTACTGAAGTCTAAATTGAGATTTCACCCTTATCTAGTTTAGAATGAATATTCTAAAAATATTTAGAAAAAGAACCAAACAGCCTGTGTAACTTCTGTAGTATAAATATGCTTGCAAATGATGTGCTAAATAAGACAATCTTATAGTATAAGCCTATGCACATTGACTGATAAAAATGTCCTCCAATTCCAGGAGAGTATATCTACTACTAATTGCAATTAATCATTTGGTAGACTGAAAATGTATTGACTGAGAAACTTTCAATTGTTTATAGGAAGAAAAGTTATTATTGGAACAAAAACTTAGCAGAACAGAGGAGGACCTTACAAGACAGCTGAATTATACACAGCAGGTAAGAGAAAGCTTCAGTATGCCCCAATTTACAGAAAACCAAAATAAATATATTTAGCTTTTTAACTATGTTTTATCAAGAGTATCTAACTATAAAGTTAATGGAACATGCATTACTGAACTTCTGTATAGAAATAAAGAAAATTTTATTAGAATAGCCCAGTTGTAGCAAAATTAGTGAAGTGTTGTTATACCTTGTAGAATAACAAATTAGCTGTATCGTAAGCCTAAGGTGAAAGCCCAATTCATTAGAGGAAACTTATGTCTTAATATGCTACAACCCTTTTTAAAAAAGAAAACAATTTAGATTAATATAGGATTGTGAAGGCGTACAGAACAATGTTTATATTGCTATATTTTTTAAATAGACAAATAAGACATTATGAGTGTGGTCCTTTAATAAAACACTGTTAAGAGTTAAATTCTAGCATTATATGAAAGCCTAGTGATTATGCTTTTTTCTCTTAGACCTTGTCAGAAAAGAGCAGAGAATTAGATAATTTAAGAAGCGAATGGGCCTCCAAGTTAGCATCATTGAATAGTAAACATACTCAGGAATTGTCAAACGAGAAGGAAAAAACTCTGCAGGTATGTAAATAATACAGCGTATAAAACAAATGATTCCTTTTAAAATTAAGAATTATTAAAACATTTTCTATTTTTCATAGGCACAAGCACATTATCAGCAACAGAATGATCAACAGAAAAGAGACTTGGAAAACTTTAATCAGAAAACTGTCCAGCAACTACAGAACCGGCTGAAGGAGCTGGAACTGGCTAACAAAGACTTAATGGAAAGGAGATACAAAGGCGATTCAACAGTCAGGGAACTTAAAGCAAAATTATCAAGTGCAGAAGATGTATGTAACACTTGCCAATTTGTGTCTATTTAAAGATCTGATTTTCATGAATTACAATTTCTAATTGTATAGTTTATAAGCAATTGAAAATACAGCAAATATTCCACATTTTAATAGGTGAATATAATACAGTTATGTGATCTAAACAATTGTTGCAGTGTATGCCTACTTTTTAAATCAAGTTCAAATCTTTAAAATACTTTAGAATGCTTTATTTTTCCATTTGATTAGGAATGCCAGAGAATGAAGCAAGAAGTTCTATCCTTACGTCGGGAGAATACTACCTTAGATGCTGAATGCCATGAAAAGGAGAAGCAAGTTAATCAACTGCAAATGCGAGTTGCTGTTTTGGAACAAGAGATCAAAGATAAGGACCAGCTTATTGCCAGGACAAAAGAAGTATTAGAAGCCACACAAGAGCAAAAGGTTCCTAGAATTTTTCCTATATTATTATTACAACAAATGTAGTCATTAAAGTTCATTATGATCTAAAATGTTACGTTATGTATTTGGCTAAGTGCATGTGACTAGGCATGTGCTGTCTGATCTGACAATAAAAAGCTCCATTGGTGGACGTGAACATGCAAGCTATACCTGTCAGTACCTGTTTTAAAAAGCTAGATAGCATCATGATTTCAGGAGGAGGAAACTGAGTAGTCATAGCCATTTTAAAGCAGTTTATCATACTCTGCCTCCTCAGCTCAAACTTATTTTCCTGGGGTTGTATCCCTTGCAAGCCAAGGGAAAAACATAGCTTATTTAAGAGGCATCTTTTTGATTTCAGCTTTGGAGTATAGAACATCTCTATGTATTACCTATAAGGTTTACATTATATGAAAAGTAGAACTTTTGTGGCATCGTAGTCTGTTTTTTAATTTTTTTTAAAAAAAATTGAAAGTAGCTTATTTTAGTGTTAACAGAACATAATTTTTGACAATCTGAAAATTGCTTTGCCAAACTAATATGGTTCACTAGAACGTGGCTGTGTTTAGAAGTTCAAACACATTGCATACACCATCTTCCTCCCCCACCCCCAAATTATGGATTGTAGAATTTTATAAGAGCTGAGGTGGCGCAGCGGTTAGAGAGCAGTACTGCAGGCTACTTTAGCTGACTCTGATCATTTGATCATTCTGATCATTCACATCTCACCGGCTCAGGGTTGACTCAGCCTTCCATCCTTCCGAGGTAGGTAAAATGAGGACCCAGATTGTTGGGGGCAATGTAAATATATACATTGCTTAATGGTGTAAACCGCTTAGAGAGTGCTTGCACTATGAGGCGGTATATAAATCTCAATAAATAAATAAACATATTGCTTTTTAATAACACATTGAACTTTCAAAGTGCTGCTGGTTTTACAGACCATATTATAGGATTTGCAGAACTACCAGCTCCTTGTATATTTGGAAACCAATCCATGCAGATTTTCACTTTTTTATTTGTTACACAATCTTCCTAACATCATATACTCTTTAAAAGGCAAACCTGGAAGAAAATGCAGAAAAGAAACAACTTCAGATAGGAAAACTGGAAACCTCCCTGAAAGCTCTGTCAACTGAGTTTCTTAAGGTTTGTTTAAACATAGTATTCTTGTTTATGTTTATGGTTTGATTTCATCTGATCATCGTTTAGTATGCTGTAATATTGTTTCCAGGCCAATGAGATAATAAAGAAACTGCAAGGAGATGTAAAAACATTAATGAATAAATTGAAATTGAAAAACACAGTAACAGTTCAGCAAGAAAAGCTCTTGGCTGAAAAGGAAGAAAAACTACAGAAAGAACAAAAGGAATTACAGGAAGTGGAAAGTTCTCTTCGAGTGAAAGAACAAGAGGTAACTTAAGAGTCTTGCTTCTATATAATAAATGCTTAAACAAGATTTCCTTTCATCAAAAATAATATTTTCTTTTTTCCTATAAATCCACTCTTTTCTGGAATGAAGTAAAGATTTCCTCAGTTTTAACTCATTTCTTGGTCACATTATGTCCTTGTAAGTTTCTTGAGAAAAATGGTTTCTTAGTAAAATGATTTACTATTATTAATTCTTTTTTCCTATTTCCCAACCTTATTTACTGTCCTGGATTTTTCTAGTGGTATCCCATCCAAGAATGAACAAGACTCTAACCTTGATTTCCTTTTTTTTAGGATGAGATGTTAATTAGATGCTTCCAGCTGCTTTTAAATACTCTGATGTACCTTATTTTTCACTCTATAAGACTCACCCCCCCCCAAAAAAGTGGGTGGAAATGTCTGTGCGTCTTATAGAGTGAATATTGTGGCAGAGGGAGTGGGGTTGGTGCCTGTCACCGCTGCTGCTGTTCGCCGCCGCCGGGGAACGTTGGGGCCTTCTCTGCTGAGCAGCTGATTGGTGGTTGGATCGGCCTCCCGGAATTCTGCCGATCAGCTGTTCTAAGCGGTGGGGATTGCCACCGCCAAATGGGGCGGCGATAGGTGGCGGTGGCAATCCCCGCCGCCTAGAACAGCTGATCAGCGGTATTCTGGGAGGCTGATCCAACCGCCAATCAGCTGCTCAGCTGAGAAGGCTCCAACGTTCCCCGCCAGCAGCGCAGCTCAGTTGACCGGTGGTGAGCGCAACAGAGCGGAGCCCTGATGAGCCACGTGCTGGGGCTGCGATAACATACTGAAGCTGACCTTGCTGTTTGCTGTAAGGACACTAGCCAGGTGAATACTGGATGGATGCTAGGAGGCAGAGGCATTTTTTTCCTTGTTTTTCTCCTCTAAAGCTAATGTGCATCTTATAGTGCGAAAAATACGGTATTTTTGTTTTATGGCCTTTAAAACAAACATGCCTATATAATTACCTACTTACTTATTTAGATTTCAAGAACAACTTATATAATGATGTTTATTATTTAAGAAAAGCGTCTTCTGACATTAATTTTGAAATATTGTTTTGTTGCTATGGATGAAAATATTTCATATAATTAATATGAAAACATTTCAGATATGCAAATTGCAGGAACAATTAGAAACTACAGTACAAAAGCTGGAAGAAAGCAAACATCTTCTCAAAACAAATGAAAATGGTATGTGATTTTCTTGCATTAACTACTATCTAATTCTTTCAACTGTATTATAATACATAGAATTTATTAGGAGATATCTTAGGTTTGGGCTAGGCATTTTCTCTGTTATCTATTTGTTTAGGCAATAATTGTGATTGTTGGATTTAAGATAAAGAAGACTAGTTCTTTTTTTAAATATTTGGAGGATGTTTGAGGATAGGGATATTGAAGAATGATTCTGAGGAATGTCATTCTTATTTTCCCTTCTGGCATTTATTAATATTCATTTCCTTTTTCTGTATTAATGCAACCCATTCATTTATTTTGTTTCCCTTGCAATGAATAACTTACAATGATACACAGAAGTTCCATCTTGTCACATAGGATTTATCAGTTCCTAATCATATTAAAACTAAGATTGCAGTTCTGTAAATCTTTGCTTGGGTGCGAACCCCTTTAACAACGTTCTGAATATAAATTTAACTTTGAAAGCATAGTCTATCCAGACACGTTCAGAATTTAATTATTATTTTGTTTTAAAATTAAAAATAATTGGAATGAAAAGTGAAATGCGTTATTTCTTTGCAGTCATTACATGGCTGAATAAACAATTGAATGAAATTCAGCTGACAAGGAAGCAAGAAATGCTAGGAACATCTACTTCTAGCAACACTGTTTCAAGAACTGGCAGTTCTCCTCATAGCATGGTAATAGTAAAAATCTTGTGTATTCATCTTTGATACCACGTTGCTGTCCTTCATAGTTTAATTTCTAAGACGACAAAATTCAGTGGGAGTGCACACTTCGCATAAATTCTTCAGAAATGGATGACTCATGGGACTTAGTTGGAATTGAGCAATTTCCCTTCCTCCTGATAAAAATATGAGACTTGAGATTAGCATATTTCCCTCCATTTGCTTCTTTTGCTATCAATAGATGGTAAATGTCTACGTAGGGTCAGAGAGGAGAACAAATGTTTCAGCCTGGGATTCAAACCAAGTCTTGACAGAAGCAGAGGATGTTAGCTTCAAGCAAATTAAGTTTAGACCTAGGCAAAATACGAAGTGCGATATAAATAGTAGTATGTATGAACTTTGACTATGCTTGCTTTAAACAAAGACAACAAGTATGAATCAATTTGTGTTTTTTTTTTTTTTTGAACAGGCTGATAATAGGATTACGTCTTTAAACTCAGGACTGAACTATCCCATCTCCCCCTTGCTAGCTTTCCAAAACTTCCCAGAAGCAGCTGCTGTCAAAAATACCAACCAACAAATATCAGGAACAAAGGCAAGGAATTTAAGATGTTTATTTTTAATAAAGTTTCATTACGTTGTATCAAGTCATGTCATTTCCATTTTATTGATTTATGCCCAAAACAAAATCCTTCTCTTCTGCTACTCTGGGTGACTACCATCTGTGGGGAAAAGCATAAGGGATGAGTGATGAAAAAAATTCCTACGGTAAAGACTCCATATGTTTGTCATCCAGTTCCTTATGTATAGACCTGAATGGCCAGAATAATCCCCCAGTCGATATGTATATAGCCAATCTCTCAAAATAATTCAGGCCAGCATATAGAAAAAAGGAACCTACAAAAGTCAACAATAAAATATAATAAAATAGATAAAACAAATTCTACCAAAGAATCCAAATGCCTGAAGAAAAAGCCAAGAGTTTAAAACTTCAGAAAAAGTAGGCAGAGTGGGTCCATCCATATTTAATGTAGAATATTATTCCAACTGCTTAAAACATTATTGGCAAAATGATTGTGCAAGTACACAGATGCTAAGACAAAGCCATCCATTTTTGTAACAGCTAATATTGTCATGTAAAAGACAGGCAGGTTCCATGAGTGAACCATACGGATAGTATTATGGCTGTGATTTACTGTAAATCAGATGTCAGTGATGATGTCAGACAATTTATTACTACTCTTTGAGAAAGTTAATTTAATTCTGTTTTAAATAAATATATTGGCAATTTATACGGCTCAATCATTAAACATTTCTGTAACAATATGTATAATTTTTCTTAAATGCAATATTGTATGAATAAGGCTTTGATACATAAAATGGCAAAAATATAATACTGAAAAAATTCTTTTTCCAGCAGGTTCACTTCAATGTGCAGCTATCAGAAACGAACAGATGTTTAGATGCCCAGCCAGGGATTCCTGGGCTGATAGGTCATTCAGCAAATAAAGAAAAGTAAGCAGTTGAGCAGGAGAGGAGTGGATCTGAGGAGAAAACTGGGAGCATTTAAAGAGAAGGTGGAAAAGCCATTTGGACTTGAATAGGAAGGCAAACTTGGGAATTGGGAGGAAGCAGAACTATCTGGGGTAGAGGCCAAAGGGTTGAAGGAATGTGTAAAGGGAAAGCAACCAGTGTCACTATTTTAAATGCAAAAAAAAGTTACTTCCTCCTATGGCATTATGTCAGAATTTGTCTTTTCTCCACTCTAAGGTGGTGTGGAAGCCACCAAGGCAAGGATTAAATGCACCAGAGAATTCAGTGTGGGAGGTCTAACAGGAAATGCAATGCAATTAAAACAAGCCATATTCTGCCATGTTCTAATTTTCTTTTCTAACAAGATATTTACTTATATATTCACTCTGAACTCATATGAAAATAATGACTTTTCTGGTAAAGGCTTACTTATGAATGTAATTGCCACTTGGGTAAACTGTTGCTACTAATGTATAAAGGATAGAAGTGATTGATAAACAAGTAGGACAGATAAATCTGCTTCTAAAAGGATGCATTTTCAATCCTGAATTTCTGGAGAGGAGAACTTGTGCAAAAATAGGTTTTTTTCATCACCTTTTGGAAGGAGCATTGCTTTAACATATGTTCTCACCACCACCACCCCCGACATAATAATAATAATAATAATAATAATAATAATAATAATAATAATAATAATAATAATAATAATAATAATAATAATAATAATAATAATCTTATTTACAGTCACAGACCAAAATACAAGTGCAACAAAAAACAAAAAGAAAAAATATACAATCACAAACAACTAACACCAAAAGTCTTGGCTAAAGGGAATTACAACATTCTCCTCTAAAAGTTACAGCTCTTAAGAAAATTTTTGAAACCCTCCAGACACAATTTTTAAGTATTCAAGTTACTTCTCTAATAGGATTGAACTATGAAGTTATATCCTGTATATCTGAAAGAAAATTACCGTATTTCTCGGTCTATAAGACACACTTTCCACCATGGGTGGAAATGTCTGTGCGTCTTACAGAGCGAATGTTGCCAAAGGCCCGACCACCTGCTGGCCCCCACCCTTCCGCCTCTGCCTCCCAGCAATTTGCCTCCTTGCAGCAAACAGCAAACAGCCTGGTCAGCTTCAACACAGCCTGATTTAGCATGAGAGCTGATTGGCGGTTGGATCGGCCTCCCGGAATACCGCCGATCAGCTGTTCCAGGCTGGGGGGATCGCCGCCACCTGTCCCCGCCCATCGCCGCTGTCGCCTATTGCCACCTCTGCACACCCCATTTTCGGCCATCGTGCGCCCCATTTTCGGCCTCTGTGCATCCTGTTTTGGCCTGTTCCAGGCAGCGGGATCGCCGCCACCGCCTATCACCGTTTGCTGCAAGGAGGCAAATTGCTGGGAGGCAGAGGCAGATTTTTTTTCTTGTTTTCCTCTCCAAAAGCTAGGTGCATCTTATGGTCCGGGGCGTCTTATAGTGCGAAAAATATGGTAACTTTAAATTGAGAAGATATTCCCCCCTCCCATAGTACAGAAAAAAAAACCTAGTCTTTTTTTTTTTCTTTTTTAAGAATAGCTTGGTGGGGGTGTATTAGGATGCCTTCAGGCAAACAGAATATATCTTGGTGAATTTTAACAGTGATTCAGGTTATATAGTACCCACAGTAATAAATTTTAGGAGCATCTATAAAAGCAAAGAACTGAATTTTTCCAGGGACTAGATCCGTTTTCATTTCTCCAGAGTCTAAGCAGAATGTCATCACTTCAAGGAACATAGCTCCTAATAACAAAAGTGCCATAGGAACAATTATAAGATATACCTAAGATCTTTCATCTGCCTGACTGCCTCTCTTAAATTTTGTCATTGCACTGTATATCAGTGCTGTGATCAATCTGACAAGTCACATGCCACACTCTACCTACTTTGTATGATGCTCCAAAAAGATGTTGGTTAGGTATGATATAGGCTTTACGAAGGTGAGATAGTCTGTTAGCAGAAAAAGCAGGTTTCCAGAGACAAATTCTTTTGTGGAATTAATATAACTATTTTAAACTTAAGGAATTAAGCCTTGAATGTAGGAATTTCTGTTCTCAGGATATGATTTTGAGATCAGCATTCATGGGCTTGCTGTCTTTTAAACACAGTAATTCATAGGAGATCTGGAATTGTATTTGAAATTCTTACAGATTTTCACTGGGAAACTTGGGGAACATCCTAAATAGATGAAAGCTTACAACAGTTCTATTGTCTTTTGACTTAGTGGTGAAAACTTGGGATTGGAAACAAAGTATTTAAAGAAAAGGGAAGATAGCATACCTTTAAGAGGACTCAATCAAAACACAACTCAAAACACAGGTAAACATGTATACATATATAAATATATACATATATTTAATTAAAATAAAAGAATTTGCTCATAATCTCTGAAAATGTAAGATATTTCAAGATCGATTTTTATCATTGCAGGATATATGAAGTCCTCTGCACCAAAAAAAACGCAGATTCCATGCAAGCCTGCAGCACCTTCTAAAACTTCTGCCTACTTTCCTGGATAGCATGTTGTAACTAAAGGTTTACAACAATTTTGATTTTTTTAAACGATTATCAGTTACATGCATTTGTTTCCCTTTTGAAGTATCAACATTACATTTTTACTAAATAGGTTTCTGGGTATTAAAGTAAACTAGTTCTAGGATGCTTAGACTTATGTTTTTCTACAAAATGAAATGGGTATTTCTGTATCTAATGGATAGATGTCTAGATTCTATTTTATTGTCCTCTAATAGTTCATTTGCATTTTCAGTTTCAGGTATCAAAAATGCACTACCTGATAAGAATGACTTATTGTTTCTATGCCAGAAGTTTATGGAATGTGGGGCTCAAAAGTGAAGAAATTGTGGAAGGCTTAAGGAGGAATTTGCCTGACACAAATAGAATTGTCTGCAGAATTTTGGAGCTTAATTTTTCAGTGTCTATGATTCTGCAGGGAGTTCTACTTAAATTCAATGCAATGCAAATAGATCTGCCTTATTGTTCTAACTATATAATACTGCAATCTCAGGGAGGGTTATGGCAGATGGGATAAGGTGTGAGACTCCTGAATCTATTATGTATGTCAGCCTGAATAAGCATAAACTTTCATACTATTTTTCATTTAGCAGTTTTTGATTATTATATACAGATTTGTTAAAATTGTGGATTTCCCCCCAATTATTTATCGATTTAAAGATTATGTAATGATGCTTCTACATGGCCAAACTACAAATTTCCAGCTTGAATAGCAAACTCTGCTGTTCAACCATTGGGGTGTCTTGGCTATAAATAAAAATTATTATATGACCATGTCTGAAATAATGAAACAATTTTTAAACACAATATTTTCTGGTTTCTAACCATGCTGGTAGAAAAATATAAACTGGCTCAGTCAAGTTCTTATTACCTTTGGAACGCATTTGAACCCAGCTTTGCAAATTGATTTTAGTAATTTTAATGGAACTACTGGTATGAATAATGTGATTTAGGAATGCAGTACTAGTGCCCACAAATCTATAATAAATATTTGTTTTTGGGTTTACAGGATTTTAGAATTCCTGTGCTGTTAGTTTGTTAACAATATTGGCACATTTTGTCCAGGGTTTAGAAAACAGTAAAAACCATTGCTGAATGTTGGTATATTTTTGGCAATTTTTCCCTCCACTGTAACATACTTTTGTCATTGAGTGTAGTTTGCTGTCTGAACATAACAGATGCCTTATTTTAATTTGATTTTGCAATATATTTAAATTGAAATGTTATGTCTGGAACTATTGCATCATATTCATATGACTAATACATTAAGCTGCGATCTAATATCAGAAAGATTAACAGGATGCTGCTATTTGGTAGAAACGTGAACCACTTTGCTTTAAAACTGTTACTTGAGAACTGTTTTGAATGTGAAATGTTTTATACTTATTCAGATGTTTTCAACTCTAGATGGTCTGCTCACATAGTTGTAAAACATTTGGGTTTCCATTTGCCTGGAAATTATGTTTCAATGTTACATCAGTCTATTGATTGTGAGGGAAAATGTCTGTACAGTGTCTTATATATAGACCTCTGCTGCCCAGTTTTATTTACTGTAAAGAGTGATGAGGTTCACATGTTCTTGCTGTTTTTGACCATAGGGATCCCTGTGGAAAAAATGTAAGAATATACCAGTGCTGCATGGAAAGATAAAAATCACAAATCTTTCTAGCTGGAGGAGCCATTTCATTTTGCAATGGGACAACGGGGCCTCTAACTGAATCAAATCGGCAAAAATTGTCATAGTCCAGCCAATTTTAAGTTTTATGAAATGCAGGGGAAAAGTCTTGGCATGCTTTAAGAACCTCATCATAATTGTAGCTGGAAAATATCTAAAGATAGTCCCATATAATCTCCTTTAATGGGATTTTATTACATTCATACTTTTTCCCAAACAGAACTGCTCCGACTATCTTGTAATTTTTGTCAAATATACATTTAGATAAATCTAACATGTAAACTTGGTAATTTAAAGTGTGAACTGAAATCCCTTCAATTGATTGGGTTTAAAAGATTCAAGATATTTTAACGATTGTGGTTTGGATCTGGTTACTGGTTTTTTGGTATATACATATATTTGTAATTCTGTATATTGAGTGAAAAATATCAAATCATTTAAATGTGTTATTGCACAATCGTTCTCTGCAGTGTAAATTGTGTATATTTGTCTATAATCAATGGAGTGTTCATATATATATATAAATCTGTTCATTTTAATAAAACTTTTACACAAAGGTATAGTTTATATTAAGTATAAACATCTTAATATGGAAAAGAAACACTTCTTTTCAGTTAAGGTTTTAGAAAGTGAAGACTAGAGGATAGTCTTTATTTCACTCCCTTAAAAAGTTCTTTTGCTTCATACAAGTTTGAGAGGAATCACCATTAGAACTTAGTACAAATGTCTAGATTAAAGCTCTTTTTGTGTTGTTAATTACAGAAAAATGGACAGGTCTTGCATGCTTACGACTTTCATATTAGGAACTGATGTTCCTTTCTTGGTTCCCATTCGTGTTGGAGGCACCATTTAAAGCACTTGTTTTTGGCATATAAGAGGATATATAAATATTCATGTAGTTAGGGTGCCAATTACCTACAATCGAAGGACCTGTTTTTCCAGAAATTGCCTCCAGTGACATAGTCGCATGCAGGTAAATTAGAATTTTTATGTTAATCAGAATTATAGAATTATTTTCCTTCTCCTATCATATAAAGTGATGTTCCAAAAAAAACTAGTAACAACAAAGCTTCAGTACCACTTACAATGTAAATGACCCAGCAAGCTACCTTCTGCAGTTTCGAGAGCTATTTAACATGTTTTCATCAAATTGCCAGTAATGATGGCAAGCACAAAATAATTCAAGATTTTAGTTCAGGTGTCTCAGAATAGTGTTTCAAACATCTAGTGCCAAGCCACATAGGGCTTATTTATAACCAGCACTTTATTGGCATAGGCAAAAATTAGTCAGTGGATCGGTTTAAACACGTACTGCACCTGATTCATATCAGTAATTTTCTATAGACAATATTTTTCAATTTAAGAATGTCATTTTCATAAAAAGCACACACCACCAATTAAGTGGAATGTGACTAAGCAATATATAATTGTTATCAGATCCAACTTAAGCAGAGAATAGGCCTGTAATTTGTGGCAGACGTCATGATTTAATAAACCTAAATACCCATCTGCTCAAATTATAGATCTGGCCTTAAAATGTAGTTTCCTACTACTATTGTCTTATGTTTCCAGAGGCTATCAAGCATTTAAAGCATGACCAAGAGAATAGTCTAGCATCAAATGAGTTGTGTTCAACACATACAGAGTTTTTCGATTCATTTCTGATTGACCAGAAAAATCCCCTCTTGTGTACACACACAGAGAAAAAACTCCATCCTCAATAAATGGAGAGGTTAACTTTGCCCACATAAAATCCTAATTTAAAAGCCTTGTCCGAACACTTCTAGAAGAGTGGGTACTCACTAAATGAATGCTCCAATTTAATGGTTAATTTTCTATCAAAGAGCACTCTAAAATGTAATAGATCCAAGTAGGTTACATGTTAACGTTTTTGTTGGTAAAGAAATATTTTAGTGCTTTTCTACAAAGCTTCAAAGTAACTGGCAAGATATTTTAATCAGATTTCTCAAGTGTAGATTAAAATAAAAGTTCAGAGCAGACCATATAGTAAGTACTACCTTACCCAGTACTACCTGAATTATAGTGACTACAAAGAATTGACATCAATATCTTAATATGCTAATACTAGCTCATGCAAATCTTTCTCCGCCCATGCCCCATATTTCTATTAGCAATAACTTCGTTTATACATTTGCTAAGAGTTCATGTTGTATATATCAATCCAGACTTTTTTTGAAGATCAAAAACAAAACAAAATTAAGACAATCCACCGTCCCCTTATGTTTCTACATCAATACAAAAATGAAGTTTAATAAATTTGGATCTAATATAAGAAGCCATAGTATTTTTGTTAATGCAATAAAACCACAGTGAAATGGGATTAATGAGAATGTTCTAAAGAATCAGTTATTTAACACTGGAGAAAGATGCCTCTCTGGAGTAAACTACAGTACTTTGTTTTATTACTCAAAAGTGAGATATCTTTGCTGTAACATTACCCAGAGAAACTATGCTAGCACTATGCGATTGAAATAAACATATGTAGTGTTCAAGAAAATTCCTTCAGTAATCACATCATTACTGCTTTCCATCTTTCATCTGACACTTTTTGCTCCTTTACAAGTGCTAAATTTCAGAAACATTTTTCTAGGTACATAAATTCTTATGATATAAAATATATGTATATCCAGAACAGATATAAAAGATGTGATATGAAAGATGTACAATCAACTATATTGACAGTATATTATAACCAAGTATATCAATTTTTAAAAAATCACTAAAATATTCAACTTTTATTAACAATATTTACAATTTTTCAGCTTCTATTCAACCGTGGTGAAAGTTTTAAAAAAAACTTAAGCAATAACCACAGCACAAGATGAAAACATTTTGAACTATACAATACTTTATACACATTTTATACAAAGGAACACTTAAATAATACAACTGGACACAAAAATATACACTTTTAGAGAAATTCACATCAGTAATTGTATAAAGCTCTCTCCTTGTACTGTGGTCCTGAAAATGCAGGACTAACCCCTTAGCTCTGAAGTGTTATTTGTGACAATCCTAAAAGGCCACTATAGAGCAAGAATTGCCACTTGAATTACTAGACAAGAGTATTCACTAGCCTGTCATGCCCCCTACATACATAATTTACAAATAAAATAGTAGGAAAAGCTGATTAACTCATTTGTCCTTGGTTCGAAACTGAACAGCTATTCATTCTGTCAAGTAATACAAGTGACAATCATGTATAGAGCACTTTGACATCATCAAGGCTATCAGCTTAAGAGTTCAGTTTGTATGTTCAAGTGTTGAGGTCCTTATGCAAAACATCCAAAGCATAGTGGTATCAAATTGTATTTATGAAGGTAGTGTTGGAGCCAATAGTAAAATCTAGGCTCACACTACATAGAATTAGCAGAATAATGCACTTAAAGTGTACTGTTCAGGATGTGTATTCAACACATGATTTGTGTTAGTAAAAAAAGGGAAAAAAAACCTGTCAGACACTGATTTGAAAGTCCAATATCAACCAAATTCACCTTCCTGGCCAAGTGCATCTATGTTAAGGCTTTGAATCCATCTGACCAACGATTTTACAGAGAAAAGAGATACCCAAATCCTGCTTGTATGTCTCACTGAGACCAGCATGAAGAGAACGAAGCTTAACGCCTTCAAGAAACTGATGCAGGAACACATGCTGATACCTTGTGTGTGTGTGTGTGTGTGTGTGTGTGTGTGTGTGTGTGTGTGTGTGTGTGTGTGTGTGTGATATGTATGTGTATATATACTGTGTATATATATATATGTGTATGTGTATGTATATGTGTGTGTGTGTGTATGTGTATATATATATATATATATATATATATATATATATATATATATATATATATATATATATATATATATATATATATATATATATATATATATATATATATATATATATATATATATATATATATAATTTTGTTCAAAATTAAGGAGATTTAATATATTTAGGACTTTGACAAAAATCCTAGCTTCTTTTTAAAAACCAAAGTAATTTAAGTTGTAACTTCTTTGGATGATTTTCCACTTCCTGTTTGTGGTTCTTAACAGTTTTCATGCAAGAGATCCATTTCTTAAGAACACTTTAAGAAATGACAATTTCAATGGAAATGGAATGTGTATTCAGAACTGCAGGTGAAAAAATAAAACTTGCTCTATGAGTCCTTGGGTTTTGTCATCATACATTTGTGTCCTGTAATAAAGGTTCTTTGGCCTCTCCAGGGGCCTGTGGACTGTGTGGATGTCCATGTCCACCACAGTGTTTTTTCCAGCTGCTAGAGCGAACATTTAAATTGGTATGTTCAGGAATAAACAAGGCAACGAGTAGAGCCAGCAGCACTGAACATGCGCCAAATAAGAATGGGGGCCCAGGAATGATGGAATTCTGGAAAGAAAAACAAAACAGAGCAAGAGTTAGCATAAGACGAAAAGTCAGCACTTTGGTTTATTTAGTTAAATTATAGTTAGATTATCTTACGCAAGAATGAAGTGGAGTGTGAATAATCTGATTTTGCGCCTCAGTATCATGAGCTAGATTTCAAAGAGATTTCAAAGCACTGAACTATGTGATCTGGTAAAATTAGATAATAATCCTGCTCAACTCTACTTTGGCTGTATGGCTTAAGTTTTTTTTCATCTCCTAAACACTTTATAGTTAGAAAGTACCATCTAAATCCGAAGCTGCATATATTTCGCAAAGATGAATTGTATCGATGTTCATTTCATGCATAGAGTTTGTACGATTATATAATGATCCTCTATTATTTCTTTTCTAAAGGTAAGCCGCTTGTCTTCAGGTTGCATGGTTAATTTGACATGCCATCTGAGTCCCATTAGATGGCATTATTTCAAGGAAGTGCTTTCATCCAAAGTGTGGGATACATGAATACCATTAGGGAAAGGGAGGCCGTCAAATAATCTGTATTTTTATACATTTTGTTACAACATTTAAACAATTATAAGAATTTGTAAGTCACCTAGAATTTTTGAAGGGGCTGAGGCCTCAAATTTGAATTAAATAAATACCTCAGTCCTATGCACATTGGGCTTTAGGCAATAAACAGCATGTTGAATTGAAAACCAAAGCTGTTACTCTATCCTGGCCTGAATTTAGATTGAAGAGGGTCCACATAATAATGCATAGTATTGGGATCACATTGTACTAGGGGGAGGACTGAGAATCACATTTAATCCTCTGACCACATAATTCCCCATCCTGGTTGGGATACTACTTTATAATGCCTTGATAAGGCCACACTTGGAATACTGCATCCAGTTTTGGTCGCCATGATGTAAAAAAGATGTTGAGACTCTAGAAAGACTGTAGAGAAGAGCAACAAAGACGATTAGGGGACTGGAGGCTAAGACATATAAAGAATGGTTCCTGGAATTGGGTATGTCTAGTTTAATGAAAAGAAGGACTAGGGGTGATATGGTAAGTGTTCCAATATCTCAGGGGTTGCCACAAAAAAGGAGGAGTCAACATATTCTCCAAAGCAACTGAGGACAGGACAGGACAAGAAGCAATGGATGGAAACTAATCAAGGAGAGAAGCAACCTAGAATTAAGGAGAAATTCCCTGACAGTTAGAACAATTAACCAGTGGAACTTGCCTCCAGAAGTTGTGAATGCTCCAACACCGGAAGTTTTTAAGAAGAGATTGGACGACGATTTGTTTGAAATGGTATAGGGTTTCCTGCTTGATCAGGGAGTTAGGTTAAAAGACCTCCAAGGTCCCTTCCAACTCTGTTTTTCTGTTATAATATTCCAGAGTTTTCTGGAGTATTCTGTTCACAGTTCAACGTAAGTTGTGAATGCTCCAACATCGGAAGTTTATAAGAAGAGATTGGATAACCATTTGTCTGAAATGGTATAGGCTTCCTGCCTGAGTAGGGGGTTGGACTAGAAGACCTCCAAGATCCCTTCCAACTCTGTTTTTCTATCAGGTGCAGGAAGTCAGGAACCAAGATGAAATTCAAAAGTACTACAAGTTTCTTTCACACTATCTATACACAAGAATCTGAACTACTAACGATCAAGGTTAATTGGAACCAGATAAGAGTCAACAGGGGGATGGACTTTGGTCTCACGGGGCATTAGAGACTCCAAACCAGGGGTCCTCAAACTTTTTAAACGGGGCCAATTCACGGTCCCTGAGACTGTTGCGGGGCCGGACTGGCTGGGTGGTCATGTGACTGGGTTGATGTGGCTAGGTCATGTGATTGGGTGAGTATGGCCAGTTTAACAGTCCATTAAACAATGCACACAAATTAAACTTTAATTTGTTTTGCTCCTGGGGGTGTTTTATTTGCTTTTGTTTGCATGTTGCTCTTTTGGTTGACTTTTCTTTTTACTAGATCGTTTTTTCAATTGTTTAGGAGTCTAATGGTCCACTTCAGGAAACTCAGTTTTGCACCAATTCTTCTCAGCCCCAAGGAGCTTGAGAAATCTCTGTCTCTCTTCTCTCTGTTTCTGCCTCTCTCTCTCTCCCCGTCTCTCCCTCTGTCTAGCTCTATCTATCTTCTGGAGGCGGGGGAGGTGAAAAACAGGCCATTTTTTGACCTCCTGGGGCATCTGTGTGCCCCATTTTTCACCTCCCCTGCCTCCAGAAGCATTCTGCAGGCCAAAAACGGGCTCCTGGGACATCTTTGCGCCCCTTTTTTTTACCTCCCCCGCCTCCAGAACGTTTCTGCAGGCCAAAATTGTTGGCCTTACCTTTCAGTTCCAGCCCACGGGGCTCGCGAAGTTAAATCTTGCGCTTGGCCAAAGGGTGGGTGGGATGATGTGAGCCGGGCAGCCTCATGGTCCTGCGCAGCCCCGATTAATGGCCTTGGCGGGCCACATGCGGCCCACGGGCCGTAGTTTCAGAACCCATGCTCCAAACTGATGATGTGTTTGAACCCACCCTTGGGCTCAGTCTGGTTATCTCCTACACCTAACTTGCAACAAAAGGGCAGCTATACTCCCAACTTTACATGGCAGGCAAGCTTAAAAGATCCCTACAGGAATTCATACATTTCAGTTGCTTTTATTTGTTTGCTCAATAACTCTTAGCTTACAGAATCTGTACCTACAATTATATCTATATAGAGAAATAAATCCCATTTCCAGATACTACCTTTTGAGAACCAGGCCAATATCAACCAGCCTAGCGCATGAGTGAGATTAACTTAAGGTCAAGCAAACTAAAATTTTCCTGCATCAACAAGGAATGTTTCCTATTCCAAAAGAGTCATGTTCAGAAGCAATCTGTTGCTTAAAAAAAAATAAAACAATATCCAAAGAATAATTTATATGCTAGTCACTTTTTTCTTTTCTTTTGCAAGCAACAAGAAGTCTCTGTGGTTTGATCAGGAACAAATCACCACTCTGAGAGTAAGGGAAGATTAATCATTCTCCCAGTCCCTTTTTTTGCTCTGAAAAAGTAAAGTACTGGTAGCTCTTGACTTACAACTGGTTGCTTAACAACCACTTGAAGTTACAACGAACTCTCCAAAAGCTACTTACAACGCATTTCCAAAGTTACAATCGCTGCACACACATCCAGTCACACAATCACATTTTGGGCACTTGGTGACTAGCTGCCATCTACTGCTGTTTATAGCATTTCACGGTTACAGGACCAAAATTTACTACTTTTTTTCTTTTTTTGCTGATTTTCTGGCAAAAAATACCCATTGGGGAGAATTGATTTACTCAACAGGCCATTTGCTTAACCACAGTGGGATTTGTTTAATGCTCGTCACAAAAAAGTAAAAACAAAAAAAACAATAAACCCTCGGGGTCCAGTGATCACTTGAGTTAAAAACCTCAACAACTTATGACCATAATTCCAGGCTCAATTACGGTCATAAGTTGAGGACTACAAGTGAAGGGAAGTAAAAAGTAAAATATCAAAAAACCCTGTTGAGCTCCCCCAACGGGAGTGAAAAAGAAAAGAGCAGAGCTGCTGCACTCTGTGGAGTTCCACTTCACAACTGCTCCTGCTTTTTAAACTATGAATAATCATTAAGCAAAGTCTGGACAACAGTGATTAAAGCAAGTTAAGCTACAGGGCGATGTTACCGATTGTGAGGGATCAGCCCAGGATAATTTCCAAAGCAGCTGCAAGGAATAGATTGGTGCTGTTTGGCAGATAGAAGTTGTTTGGATCTCTTTATAGAGTTGGACCTCAACCAGTCAGTTCCAGCTGAAGTACCTGGGGCAGGGCCTTGTGTGGTTATCTGGAGCAGGTTTCAGTCTGTGACTTCTGAGCGTTTTCCAGGGTGCTAGTTTGGTTACCTGTCTGTACAAATCCAGGTTGCTCTTAGATAGTGAAAGGTAGGTGATCTGTAGTTGGGTCCCAAGCTGTGGTGCCAGGTCTTTTGAGTGAGAAGGCTGTGGTGCACCCTCTCCTCAAGAAGACATCACTGGATCCAACAGTCTTAGGTAATTACTGTCCCGAAAGATAGTAATGGAGAAAGGTATAGCGAGGCTTCAGGTCCATAGGACCCTGGAGGAAGCAGATGCATTTCAATCAGGCCTCAGGCCAGGGTTTAGTAGAGGCATGGCACTGAATTGTGCCCCTTGATCTCTCGGTGGCTTTTGGTACTGTCATCCACAGTATCTAGTGGAACTGGTTTCAGAAATTGGGGGAGAGGAAGCCCTGTTTTACAGTGGCTCTCCCTCCTTTCTTTGGGCCTGGTGGCTGATGAAGATATCGGATTTAGTTATACATTTAAAACTATGATTCATTTTTTTCTTATCACCACTTATACATTTTTTAAAAAAAAATACTTGCTGTGCCTTAAACATACTTGCTGTGAATGGTGTTGGGGGGGCACATTGACTTCATTTTCAGTCATTGGATTTTCATTCAATTCTACATGGAAGATGTAGAATATAAAACCATAAAGCGCTGGTCCCAAACCATTACAGAGTCCTCTAATTCCTGTTATCATTCCTTGGACAACTCCTATAAAATAACACATTCAAATAAACATCTATAAGCAAATGATAAAAATATATTAATTACTATTAGTTATTATTAGATTAAAAAATATACATGTTCCAACAATGTTTACATGCTTTGCACAGAAATACAATTTGCAGTATCAGCAAATGTTCTGATTTTTTTACAAGTAGTTATTTGTTTGTTTGTTTGTTTGTTTATTATTTATTATTTATTTATTATTTATTATTATTATTTATTTATTTATTTATTTATTTATTTATTTATTTATTTGTGAGACTTATATACCGCCTCATAGTGCAAGCACTCTCTAAGTGGTTTACACCAGTAAGCAATGTATAATTATATTGCCCCCAACAATCTGGGTCCTCATTTTACCTACCTCGGAAGGATGGAAGGCTGAGTCAACCTTGAGCCGGTGAGATTTGAACCGCTGACCTGCGGATCAGTGTCAGCTAAAGTAGCCTGCAGTACTGCACTCTAACTGCTGCGCCACCTCGGCTCGGATGCTTGCACAATACCATTTGTGACTATTAATCAAAATTAATATGGTGGCATTGTTTGAAAAGAGGGATTTGTTCATTTTCAGTAAGGCAATATTTCCATTATTAAGGAGTTTCTATCTCGTGTGTTAATCGCAAGAAGCACTTACCCTGTTGATCAGCATCGGCAGTTCGTGAAACAAGGGCACTCACTGCTGGAAATGTGATGCTTGACATGGCTGCCACAGCCCCTGCTGCCCACATCATCCTGGAAAGAGGGTATAGAGACCGATAAATGAATCAGGCTAGTATTCACAATGATTTCAAGAGTTTTTAAAATCAATCAAGTCAGTCAGATACTAAGAAAAACATACAACTCCAAAACAAAGTTAATACAGGAAGTCCTTGACTTATGACCGCAATTGAGCCCAAAATTTCTGTTGCTAAGGGAGAAAAGTGGTAAAAGTGAATTTTGCCCATTTTACGACCTTTCTTGCCACAGTTGTCAGGTGAATCACTGCAATTGTTAAGATAGTTGTCATGGTTCCGAGCTTAGCCAGTAAGAAATGAGGCCACACCAGTGGGTAGAGCAATTCCTCTTTACTGGTCTTTCTACTGGACATGCAGTGAAATGGGAATCTAGCTGGCATTACCGGCTTCTGCCGGCCAGCTGATTATGAGGGCTCGGCAAGCCCCAGCCCCGATGGCTTGCTCCAGCAAAGACTCTCTGGCCACTGCCGCTTCGCCCTTCTGGAGGCCCTCAGAGTCTGTCGTGCCCCCCTCCGTGCACCCATCGCAACACCCGACATGCAGTAGTGCACCCCATGCAGCCCCCTTCTCCCTCCTCGCTGTGGCAACTCCAAAACAGCACGCAGGGGCGTAGGGAATCATGTGACCCCAGGACACTGCAACAGTCATAAATGTGAATCAGTTGTCAAGCATCCAAATGTAAATCACGTGTCCATGGGGACGCTGCAACGGTCATAAGTGCGAAAAATGGTCATAAGGCACTTTTTTCAGTGCCATAGTAATTTTCAATGGTCACTAAATGAACTGTTGTAAGTCAAGGACTATCTGTAGCATTAAAACATCAATGAGAGGCATACTATTGATGGATGTTTTAAAAAACTCTACTAAATTAACAAAAGACTGTACCGTCGGTGTAACAATAATAAAACAGTTGCACAATGAAAGATTGCTTACCAAGGTTCGGAGCCAAAACCGTACCATGCAAGCTGCAATATTTGAAATCCAAGACCAAGTAAGATGGTGTTTTTGTTTCCAATCGATCTCATAAGTAAACTCAGAACTATTGTCTGAGGAAAGAAAAAGGCCAAAAAGAAAAAATTCAGGACTTTTCACAGATTTGAGCACTGTGATAACGACATCAATGCAAAGCTTGACCTTCACCTCCCTCCTTCAGGTGGAACCGGCTGGTCTTTGCATGCTTGTCCTCATCAGGGAAGCTAAGGGCTGCCCATGTATATGAGGTTGGGGCAGAGGCATTTGGTGACAATGTTTCTTTATTTCCCTCTTCCACGTTCCCAAGACCTGGTAACCTCCTAGGTACCGTTATCATTCCAGAAAGTTATCAAAATGAATCCATTCCACAAGCCCGGGCTATCAACTGACTTGAACAAACAGTATTGGCAGAAACTCAGCCAGTGTATTTTCTCAGTTACAATTACCTGTGCCACAATGGAGAGAATCCCAAGGACGGCGATAAATGCTGCGACACTTTCTGATGAAAATCTCATTATCTAAATTTAAAAAAAGAGAAATCCCATGGTAGAGGATTATGATAACTTATGAATAACTCACATGCAAATGCATAGATAATAAAAGTTTGTTTCATAAAATGTTTACGAAATTAAGATAACCTGTTCCCCTATTTAAGAACGACGTTACAGTGTATAGAGCTTATTCTATGAAAATAAGAGGCTGAACAGTAGTCACTTATTAATGAAAGAAATCTGCTCTTAAGGATAGCAATTCCAAATTGCAGTAAAATGGAAACATTTTATTCTATTGAAACCAAAAATTAAGATCTAAATCTATTAGTAAGTCATGGCTATATTCACTTTCATTTTTGCAAATCTAATGCGTGCAATTAAAACAATTAGGAAAATGCTTACCTGTCTGAGGTACAAGAAGAAGCTGGAATACTGGCCTGCCTCAGGGAGGTAGGAGAGAAAGACTGTGATGCAGATTAGCAGCACTATAGAATCTTGACCAACTTTCTTCAATGACTAGAAATGAAGAGAAACGTAAACCGATTAAAGACTGTCAAGGATCTGGGTTTCCTAATTATTATTATTTTTAATCAATCATGGGTAGGGAACAGCTGGAGAAAGAAACAGAGAAGGCTGTCAATTGGTGAATTCTCCCCAGACAGAAAATAAATCAATATATTGTAAAAACAAAAATAGTCCAAAGGTACATTAACTACTACCTGCTTTCCAGAATCTATGGAATACATATAAGTTCCATGGAATATGGTTTAGAAATAGACATGGAAAGGGAGCTGGCCTGCTGGAGAGAATAAAGAAACCCAGAACTAGACATTCTATCCTTATTCCACAGGCTTCTAAGTCCATATAGGCAAAATCTAGATGTCTTATCTGCTTTTGCCTTGGATTCCCTCAACTCTCTCTTGTAGATTTCTCTGAAGATTTGAAATCCAACCAATGTATGTAAGAGATCTCCCATGCATACCCACAGGATGGATATACAGGGTTATTCAAAAAGAATGAACCAATTTTATGACGCATTGCTTCAGTTCTCAAGCATCGTCATGTAATGAGTCAGGGACCATTTGAAAGAGGAGTTATCTAAGTTTTGAATGGCTGCCACAGGGGCGATGTAGTTGCGTTGTTCTTCCGGCAACATTCAGTTGTTTGTTTACCCTTGGAATGGCGAGTCCTCAGGAAAAGGCTACGGTGGGGGGGGGGGGGCAAAGTTCTACGTTGGGGGGCCCAAGACCTTGCTCTTTGTGCTTGACCTGCGAGATCCCCAGACCTAACTGTGTGTGATTTTTTTCTTGTGGGGATAAGTAAAAGATTGCGTTTATGTTCCACCGCTACCTACTAACCTCGATGACCTTAAACATTGAATAACAACAGCGATCAACTCATTGGATTGTAATATGCTGATACGCGCCTGGGAGGAATTCTCTTATCCCATTGATGTTGCCCATGCTGCAGGTAGTGGCCACATTGAACACTTGTATGACAGGAAATAAAAGTTGATTGTGAGTAGAATACTTGTGACTTGGCTGGAGTTCTGTATTACTTTTCCTTATTAAAATATTGTGTCATGAAATCGGTTCATTCTTTTTGAATAACCCTGTATGTTCAATTTAAAAAAAAAATCCAAATAATGCAATTCCCATTTTAAGCATCCCCCATCTGAAAGGGTTAAATATATTACCGCAAAAGGGTCCGCTTGTTCCCAAGAAATAGGTGCTCCCCATGACGCAGGCCTCATTTTTTCAGGCAGTGATTCAGGGACAGCAACAAGAATAAAACAAATGTCCAACAATGCAATCGCTGTAGCTAAGACAACCACCAGACTATCTCCGTACACTCGACCAAGATAGGCACCAATGGCAGGACTGGTAACTAAACTGGCAGCAAATGTTGCTGAAACCTGTGAAGGATAACAATTAGTGAGATGAGGTTTAGTAGGTAACCACACCACTTACTGAGAATCCTAAATATTTTAAGTCTTAATGTCTTGACAAGAGGAGGCATGCATCGAAAATACATTTACAATCTTTCAGCTTTCAACGCATCTCAGAGGATAAGACATGTAAGATGACCATAACAGTGGTAATAATAACTGGCTACAGAGTTCCTAAAAATATATGTGGCAATTCAGCAACGGTAAAAATTGATTTGTTCTAACAAATGGAAAAGTTGTATTTCAAAATGCTAGCAGAAGAGAACTAAAATAAGCTGCATATCCTCTGACGATTACTTTAATCATATTACTATTATTTATAGCAAGATGAGATTTCTCTCTCTTCTCCCCTTCCCCCATACCTGTGAATTGAGGGGGTTATAAATGGCATTTGTGGATAAAATTAGATGCTGATGAAAACAAACGAACAGAAAGTACAAATTACAGCAGAATTTCGTGATGACTGCTTGAAGATTAGCTTGTTCCTGGCTGTATGTATGTGTGTTTGCACAATTTAATTCTTTTCACCTAAGTAGACCTTTTCTCCTCCTCCTTTTGTTCTCTTGGCTGCTGATTGATCACCCTTCCAGTTTGTCCAGTTGTTCTCCCTTTCCCCTTCCCTTCCCAACCCAGAGAAGCAACTATAGACAGCATATGGACAGAATTTTGAGTTCAGTAGCAAATCTAGTGTGAGAATAGGAAAGCAGAGCGATGCACAGGCGCTTTGTCTGCTGTTATAACTCTTTTTCCCTTATTCCTTCTTGGTGGGGGGGTGGGGTTATGGTCTTCCAATTGCATAAATATGGAAAAGAGATCTGATGATCAACATGCACAATATTTGAATATATATATATATATATAAATACTGCATATACCAAGCCATAGGCCATGCTTCTTTCGTGTTCTTGGGTTATATCAGCTACATAAGCAAATACCACTGAAAAAGTCACTGCAAAGACTCCAGAGACAGAAATAACTGCAAAGTACCACCTAAAATAAAGGATACCATAAGATTAGAAATAAGAAGAAACTGTTAAAAAACATCTTAATTAATAACTCTGAAGTCTGCTTGTCCAACATGCATGCGCAATATTGTCACTATTATTATAATACATTAACATGGATTTCTAAATATGGTAGATAGCATCCATCGAATTTGAATAAGAAATACTTTCCCTTTAAATAAGTAAGAACTTTATCATTGTGATTCAAATCTAAGATTCTGAGCAGCTACCACAAATCTGACCACTGGTAATACATTTATCTTTGATAATGTTCACATAGTTTCAGCATGCTTTACTCTTTGGAATCTTTAAAAGAAAATTTATTTTAGCAAAGAAACAAATAAATAACACCAAACTAGCTATCTGAAACGGAAACTGACAGAAGGCGTAGTTACTTCCTATCCAAAGCTGCCCCTTTGATAAACTTCTATCAAGATCAATCTTGTCCCCCCCAAAAAAGCAGAAATTATCTTCAAAACTAGCTATTATAAGAATGTCTGAAGGATACCAAAAATAGCCATGTCATTCTGCTACCGTTTACTATTGTCCAAGAGCAAAACAAACAGGAAAATCAAATTTTTGCACCATAGACACCATAGACAATGTATTCATTGATAAGTGATCTGTCACTCTGCCAAAAGTTTCAATCAATAGTTGCACAAAGAAATCTCAAAGTAATCCTCACTTAACAACACAGAGACTGTTCAAAGTTATGGCAGTACTAAATGAATGGTAGGTTAGGACCAGTTCTTGAAGTTCCAGCCCTTGCAGTGCCCCCATGATGAAATGATCAAAATTTGGGTGCTGAGCAGCCCACCACACTCAAGACCTTAAGGGCACTTCAGCTATCTCCTACTCACTTATCTCCTCCCATTTCTTCCCTTTTGGCCATCTGCACTCCACTGCAAAGCCCTGCTTCCCCTTTTCCACCCCCACTTCCGGCTGACCTTCGCTGTTTTCTTCTTCCTGCTGTTGGCCTGGGATCCAGGCACTGGATGAGATTACAGCCCTGGGATGCACATGGTGAGTGTGGCAGGGCTGCAGAGTCTCATCTGCTAAAGGGTGCTTGCCAGGCCTAGCTAGGGAGGAGAAAGCGGGTGGTGAGGTATGGTGCTCTCTGTTGCTAAGGAGGTAGGAGAGGCAGTGGTGGTTGCCCAGGGGAAAGTGGAGGCTGTGCTGGAGGGCACAGTTCAAAGTGGCAGTAAAGGCTGAGGGACAAGGGCAGCACCCGGAGGTGCAGCATGTGCTCTGTAACTCATATTGGAAGCACTCCAGGAGACCGGGCCTGCAGGCTTCAGCAAGGTCTAGAGGCAAGCCCAGTGCTGACAGAGCCTACCCACATGTCCTCTGCTTGCTGTCAGCCTAGCTTTCCTCCTACAAATTCAACAGACTAGTTCTCCAGGGCCACACTTTGCAGGGAGGAAGGCTTGATCAAGAGCAAGCAGAAGGACGAGAAGAGGAAGTTGGGGGGGGGGGGAGGAAGATGAAGTGGAAGTGAGTATGACAGGGTAGGAGAACCATGAGGAACTACCGTATTTTTTGGAGTATAAGACACACCTTTTTACCCCCAAAAAGAGGGTGAATGTAGCCCCACCCACCCAGCCACCCCTAGGCCCCTGTCTTCCAGCAATTTACCTGCTTGCAGCAAAGAGGGAAGAGCCTGTAAAGCCAAGCAAGTCATTAGCAGCTTCCTGACCTACAGCTGATTTACCACGTGCTAAAATGAAACTGAAACTAGCTGCAAAGAGGCAAATAGCTGGGAGAGACACGCAGATTTTTATTTTCTGCTGAACTGGATGCAAGGAGGTAAGTAAATAACTATAAATGTCTGTAGAATGTTCAAATTATTAGACTTATTTTTTAAAGACTGCTTTATTATTGTTCTAGATCAGGGGTTGCCAAGGTTGGAGACCTCTAGACAACTTAACAAAATAAAGAAGCTTTTTTAAAATAAATGCTTGCTCTGAAGAGGTCCAGTGCTATTGTATCTTCTTTTAAATAATAGAGAATAATGTATACTTCCAGAAATTTTAATTAATTTTACAGCTCTGTACAAGTATAGTCTGAAATGTAAGTGTCCTGTTTAGTATTAGAGTTAAATCCTGACTTACCTTGGAGTAGATCTATTTAAATAATTGGGAGGAGTTAGTGTGACTACAATTAAGAAATCCTTCTGGCATAATGTACATTTCTCCAATTCTTTGCTATTTCTATGGGTCAGGCACACATGCACAGAAATACACAGCAAACAGTGTATATCATCTGTGCTGTTTGCTGTTTGGCAAATTGCTTGGAGGCAGAGGCCTTTTCTCCTTGTTTTCCTCCCCCAAAACTAAGGTGCGTCTTATACTCCAGTGCATCATATACACTGAAAAATACGGTAATCTAATGACAAAATGGTCTTAGAAACTACAACTATTGGAGCTGCCATTGCTAAATGATGCAGTCATGCGATGTTTTGCTTAACGGCCGCTTTGCTTAAGAGATGGAAATTCCAGTCTCAATTAGGATTATTAAATGCGGAGTGTCTGTACTAATCTCTCCATTTAATACACTAATGGGAGAAATGGTGTCCACTAAAGCAGAATATCTGTTAAATCCAAATGAAATTTTGTGTATGTTTATTTTATGTATGCACAAAATGCAGAATGGGATTTTGCTTGTGCAAAAACAGACAAAATATTGACAAGATTTTTGTCCACTAAATTCAAAGTCTGCTAGACTGATGGTGTATGTTATATCAAGGATTTACTATATATTAAAATAGACAAATGATGAAGCTAATTCTACGGGATTTACTTGACCAACGCATAAAAGCAAACTTTAGATACTAACCATGGACTGATCTTCATCAGTGGAATCGGAGCACAGGTAAAAAATACTGTTAGCAGCAGGAATGATTTTCGGCCCCAAACGTCAGACAGAGCTCCAATCAGAGGAGCACTCAGAAAAGACAATAAACCCTGTGAATTAAACACAAATTTGTCCCACACAAAGAAATGGCACAAGAGGAGTATAATGGACATTGACTTTCCCATTAAAAAACAAATTCTACCAAACTGCTTCCAGCTTTTCAGGCCAGTGTTGTGACAGCCTTATGCAGTATATATGCAGTATCATAAGCATGAATGACCATCAAATGACCAGGAAATAAATTTTATTTTAGTTTGGAGTACAAATTGTACATGACACATGGGCTAATGGCTTTAAGGAGCTCTATAGTGCACTTTCCTTTATCTACTGCATAGTACATTTCAATATGTTTAGGCCGAATAAGGGGGAAAGTGAGACGTATTTCCAGTTCGATGTAGTGGCTATGGCTTGAAACCAGGAGACTGTGAGCTCTGGTCTTTCCTTAAGCACAACAGCTGGCTGGACGGATTTGGGCCAGTCATTCCATTTCAAACCAACCCACCTCATAAGGTTGCTATTGTAGAGAAAAGAGGAAGCAGAAGCATTAGGAATGTAAGATGCCTTGAGTTGGCCAAATAAAGGCAGGGGAAAAAATCAATCAATAAATTTATTGGGAGTCAGAAGAGGAAGGTGGTACATTGCCAAACACTCTAGGGCTGCCATATGTAATCTATATGTATGAGATCCTTTGGAATCCTGAATGGAACTTGTAATTCAACGGCACGGTGATTACTTTACAAGGTTATTGCTGTAAGAACATAAACATTAATTCAATTTAATGTATATGCACGCCTTTGATTCTCATATTATTTCCTTTAAATATACCATACAGCATCAAAGACATAGATAATGTTTTTGGAGCAGAAAGTAGAATGTGACAGCTTGGGGGGGAGGGGATCTAGAAAAAATTGAGGGAAAGACTTTTCCACAAAAAATCAAAGGATTATGAAAGAAGGATTATCAAGCAGACAAATCTGACAAGAAAGCTTTTTTGGCTTGTACCAGACATTAGGAGCATGAACAATGATAGATGAAAAGCATTCTTATTAGCGTGGGAAAGCTTAGGTGTGGTTGAAGAAAGCTTGTTCCTGGATATGTATGGAAGAGTAGCACATCGGGAATGAGAAAAAGACATGTATTTTTAGGCACCAATCACTAGTCCTACCACATGATCTGCCTGAACATGCTTTTACTTTTTTATGAGCTAGGTTTAGAGACTTGATTGTCTTAAAGCATCTTTAAAATGTATGATTCTAACCATATTAACATGAAGTATTCAGTAGTCAATCAGATCTTACCTTTACTCCTTGGATTAAGCCATTCATTAAAAATGTATGCTTTGGGAAGGTTTCATGCAAAACCTGTAAAATAATTATGCATATGACAAGAATGAAGAAACTGATGCAAGGACATCTGTTAAATCTGTCCAAATAAAAATCAAGTTTTAAGGAAATAAATCTCCCTTATGCATCAACTTTGCCTAATTACGTGAAATTTCAGATTATTTATTATAAAAGTTGTGAAATAAGTGCAAAGAAGGACTGACTCCTGCTCCTCCTCCTCAGGGGAGAGTTGAATAAGGGTTAGGGATTTTTTATCTTGTATTCTGAGGGATTAGAAATCACTTTGGACTCTTTTGTGTATTTAGGATACTGAAATACCAAAACATTAGCATGTTTCTATACATTTTATTGCCTGAGATTTACATCTCAATGCATAAATGCTTGTGATTTACACAATTCTTTTATATTTATTTGAAAGCTATTTTAAAAACCAAGTTAACTTTCTAACCTGAGGTTAACTGCTAAAGATCTAATGGGTAGATCCATATACTTTTTAAAATAATAATACAGAAGTGGTTTGCCATGCCTTCTTCAGTAATGTATTTATTTTCTTCTGATTTCTCAGGCTAATAGACAGTTCTGGTATTTTCTGGTGGTCTCCCATCCTAGCATTACCAGGACCAACCTTGCTTAATATTTTCCAAGTGGCTCCAAGGCTGGCTAGATACTGCCATCCAGTTGGGTTCTACTCAAAAGTGATAAACATTATTCAATTGTGAGACAGGCATGCAGGAAAAACAGCAGGCAGAACTGTTATTTTATCTACAATAACTATATTCAAATGTAATTGTATTTTATTATACATTCTGCAACTCCATGAGGAGCAAAATTCACCCAATTAATAAAAACTAGCTTCTAATGGGTTTTTTGAAATGTTTCCCATCCTCTATAAACAATTCAACTATAATCAGGAAAGTATTGTTCCCTCACTCATTATCAATACCAGTCAAACCAGCTTTCTATATGAATTTTTAATTTGGAACAGAATGTTTATTTGGGAACAAATAATCTATAACTCTTTGCATATACTTCAGCCCACTTTAATTTGCTACACACTGGCTTCAATAAAACATTTTTCTATTTACAGGGCGTGTACTACACCACAAGAATTCTAAAAACAAATGAATAGATGTTCATGTATTGTTCTTCTTTTTATTCTGTACAATTTTATGTAAAAAAAAATCACAACTCATTCAGTTGTACTCCTCTCCTAAACCATGTCTAGATTTAACTGAAAAAATAATATCAACAAAATTTGTTGCCAAAAACAGTGTTTCTTAAAGTGTGGTCCTAGGAACTCTGGGAGTCCCCCCAAAACCATTGCAGAGGCCCACAAAATCAAAATTATGTGCTAGCATATGTTGAAAAATAATACAATATTACAATACCATAAAATAAATGTGAGAAAAGGTAATGGCAGCAAAAGCATCCATTTCAATTTTTAATAGACTAAATATCAATAAATATAACCTATACAAAGAAAAGCATTTTGGGGTCTCCATAATTTTTAAAAGTGAAAAGGGTCCTGAAGGAACAAAGTTTAAGAAACACTGCTTTAAAACAAAAAGGAATTGGTAAATGAAGCATCCTTTTAAATTATTTTACAGCAAATCTGCAAAAACTCTAATTTGGACATGCAATTGTAGCATAGCAACTAGGAATATGGAAATCCAATTTCATCTTTCTTGAACAGAATTTACATTCTGATTTAACTGTATTTTGCTGCCAAAATAGCAAATTATACCGTTCCCCCCCCCCAAAAAAAGACATCCCCTGATAATAAGCCCAATCGGGCTTTTGAGTGCATGGCAATAAGGCCAAGGGCTTATTTCAGGGTTCAAAAAAATATAAGACAGGGTCTTATTTTCGGGGAAACACGGTACTTGACATTTATCAACCTGAATCTTAAAATTAAAAATGAGAAGACAAATTGTTTTCAAAAGATAGAAATGGTAGATCTGAACTACTATAATTCAACTTTGAATTAAATCAGAAAACTATATCTAAAGTTGAATATTGGATTTTTAAAAATGTTATTACTTACCACCAATGTAGGTGCTGTTAGAAGTCCCCAAGCAAAAAATTCCAAAAATATAACAATGACAGCATGGTAGACACTAGGAGAACCTATCCCTTGAGGCTAAGAGGAAAAAATAGGATTGTTACTTGACTTATAATAATAAAAACAGTAGCTAAGGAAAAAATATTAAGTCAGAAAATGAATGACACAGCCAAAGGTACATGTAAAACTATAATTTAATGTTTATGTATATGAGCACAAAATGGATTCCATTTGTTCTTTCTTCCCCTTGAGAGACATTCCAACAATGCATTGTTTTTCTCTGCAGAAAAATGTGACAACTTATGTCTTGGGTCAGACGTAATTTTTCAGCCACTGAAAATGCTATAATTTAAATAAGGTGTGGAGGACAAAAGCCAAAAGGGGTGGTTCTCTCTCCATCAGGGTAGATAAAACCCTCCTGGAACCAATTAACGAGTACCGAGGTACCACTGTAGTGAAACGTGCAGATAAGGGAAAATAATGTATTAGATGTTTGTGGACGATCTCAACATCAAGCACCTTTCAAGCCCGGATTCCTAAGTCAAAAGTTTTCTTCCTGGTTTACTTAGATAA